>VXAC01001810.1:81210-349360 GCA_013399225.1 Rhipidura dahli
AACTAAGATATTAAACATGACTATGGAAGTCAGAGAAAAACATTAGCAAGCTAAGTGACCTAAGTCCCTCCTCAGAACTCTCAAACCACGTTAAGGAACAAAGATTCAACACTTAGGAAAGTGGAATTCAGCAGAGGCCTTTCTATGCCTAAGATCATGGAGTGAATCCTTTAGTCTAATGAACTTCCAACACATCATTTGAACTTAAGGAAGTATTTCTTCCCAATTCTTACACTAATCAGACTGAAGACTCCTCAAACAGTGGCGTTATAAGCTTTGTTTAAAACATTTTCCTTCTTTGGTAGCATCTTTAAAGACATTTTTCCCCACCTAACTCATTAGTTGAAAGCTGAATAATGAATTTTGGTTTTTACACAAAAAAAACTCAGTCATCTTTAATATTCTCTGCCAGTGAAATGGATAAACAGTGACATGTATGTTAACCTCTACTTTACGTTTGCTGGTAATAACATGTACACAATTACTTATTAAAAAAACCCAAAACCAAACCGCCAAAAACCTGAAATAAACATACATTTGGCCACGTGATTAGAACTTTCAAAAGTGTCTGACAACTTAACCTAGTTCCATAAAATCATATTACTTACTACTACCCACTGTAATAAAGAAAATGTTAGTAGCAAGAGAAAACAGAAATCACAATCCAAGAGCCAGTCAGTCTTCCTAGTTTTACGTGAAAGTCCATAATTCACTGATTCGTCCTCACTTTATCTTTCATACATTTTTACTTCATCACCTGAAACGAGTTTCTCAACAGAAAAGTAGAAGAGAGGTAAGTTATTTGGACATCACTTTTAACTGAAATGAGTGTGCACAAAAATTAAGTTAAATCAAAAGAAAAAACAGGATGCAAGATAAGGCAACTTCTCTACAACAAAGATTTCCTCCTGGTGCCAATATCAGATCTCAGCAATTGAGATATTTTTTAAAAGTAAAATGGGAAGAAAGGTAAGAACGCTTTCAACTGATGAATGCAGGATATCTTTGCATTTCACCACTCAGTAAATTATATGTATTATCCAAAAGGGCACTAAACATTAAGAATACATTCAAAAAAGTTATTGAGCAATACCTGGAAGAATCTATCACACACCCAACTCCTTAAACAAATACCTAAAGATTAAGTTTGTACAAGTTATACATACCAGTGATGCAAACACATTTATATGCACTACCCCAACATAGCTGACAAATCTCTCTAAAGAAAACACCACAACATTTTGTTACCCCAATATTAATAGCTTGGCCATCAGGCACTTCTGCTCCAGAAAGTAAGAACTCAGTGTCCCAAAACAATCCCAAAACATGAACTCTCATTTACAGCCACCTTAAGTAAACAGCATCTTCACTAACCATTCCAGAACCACCAGAGCATAAACTCCTTTGGAACACACTTATTAGAAAACTGAAGCTTCATAAGAACACATTAATGCCATCCAACTGAACACAAACTACTATTAAATTCAAAAATCTAGAGCCAAATTTCCCTAATTAAGCTTATCTAAGAGTGTTAGCAACATATTAGGCAGTTCTTCTTCGGGTTAAAGAATAAAGCCTTCAGTAAATTAGTCTTTAACAGTTTTACTATACTAATACTCTGAATAAGAAGAACCGTAACATTCTGGGCATAAGATACTTCTTTCTTAAACTCACATTTACCTAACTGTAAAAATATCAACTTTGAGTGAAAGTATTACTTTGTAAACCCTTCAACAAAATGACAATCTTGGATACTGCCCTCATGCTGAGACCACAGAGATAGGTGTCTTCCTCTACAGGTGCAGACAAATCAGGAACCTGACACCAATCATATGTACAAGACTGCAACTTGGCACTAGGATACTGGAAAACATTCTGGAAAACATTCAGTGGTCACATGTAACAATTATGAAGAAAGCCTGAGAAAATCTGATTACTAAAATGTGCCACAAATGATGGCATATTCACCATCAATAACAGTCAGGACAGCTTGAAATACTCTCAGCACAGAACTGCCAGCCTTGTCCTCTTGCAAAAACAGGTGTCAAGGTTTCAATTGCTGCTCCAGACTACTACCAGAAAGCTGCATCAATATCAGTGCTAAGGAGGACCCATCTTTTTTTTTTTTTCCTGGGAAAAGTCAGAGAAAGGAATGAAAATGCAGAGGATGAAAATTGGGAGGGGAAAAAAAGGGAGAGTCCAGAACTAAATGATATAGGGAGAAGCCTGTTGCTGGAAAAACCAGAGTAATTATCCATTCTAGCAATGATCAAAACAACAGCAAAGTCGAAGTACTCTAAATTCCCTACTTGTATAAAAAGCAGAATCCAGAGTCAAAGAACAAGGCTAAGATGACAGAACAGTCAGCAAGAACACTAACTGGATATGGGGCTCAGGGTTAATATCAACATTTCTGTATGCTGCTTGGGAAGCTGCCACTGTCTTTACACAAAGTTTTTCAGATCAGAGAGGTCAACCAAATGGTAACAGTAAAGAGTGAAAGTTATGGTCCACTGGAAGAGTTAAACTCTGTTTTCTCTCTATGACAGGGGAGTAGAAAGCAAGCAAGCATATTTTCTGATTCAGGCACACAAAATGTAATGAAAAGTAAACTGAAAAGGTTACGTATGTAAAAATTATAACCACCTAGTCTGGTGTGTCTACCTTGCAAGCAATAGGAAAAAGCAGCAAAATTTGAAGACAAAACTCCAAGTATCACTGTGAAGCACCCGAGCCATAGCAACAGAACACTCTTAGGCCTTCACTGCAGTCATTCTAAGAGACAGGCAGGTTTATCCTGACCCTAACCACGGCTTCTGACAAGCTGCAAGTACTCAGCTTACTACATGTATGTACATTTTGTCACTGCAAAGTTTGAAAATATTTGGTCCTTCTCTTGCCTAGCAATTTGAAGAGCTTTGATCACCTACAACAGAAGACTACAGTCTCCTAAACACACTTTTTTCAAGATTTCACAGCAGTAAATTCTCACAATGCACTGGAGCAGCACAGCTGAAATACTTCAAGATGCAGTGATACACGATGCCTTAACAAGTACACATACCCATGTTTCAGAGCAGTTGAGTTTTATCCTCTATTTCCTCTACCAGGAACTTAAGATATGATTCTGCAAGACAGGGAAATCCTTTACCTTATATCACAATGCACTTGTTTTCACACTGGCTTTGGCACGACTAGAGCTCTCCACAAGCCTGCTTATTGGAATAAAGTGGCAGAAAACAAGCCCAAGAGAAAGATATCTACCATTCTCAGTAGCAAAAAGCTCTGAGATCATGAGAGATTATCTGCATATAGAACAGCGGTCTCTCTTCATCACCAAAATGACCAAAGTTTTTGATGAGTTATAGATTTTTCAAAGCTAAATTGTTTCAAACTCTTATAGAGTAGACCATTTATACCCCCCAAAAATCACACAAAATCTGGACAGTCACACACACTAAAAAAAAAAAAATCTATGTGCTCAAGTGTTTAAGAGATATATATTTAAAAAGTCAAAACCATTCCAAAACTATGCTGTCTGATCAGCAACAAATGATTCAGGAACAGAAAAACACCTCACAGTAGCAGACAGAAATTGATGTGCCTACCCTGCACATCAGATAAAAATCAAGATGGCAGTGAATGTTATCTACTTTCTCCATTTTAGAAGAACTTTACAAACATGGATTCAGGACTAGGATTAGGATTTTTGGGTCCCTCATACAGATAGGATTTCCTGGGCTCTGGTAAAAATAAGAACTACAGAATCTATTTGAAGGCAATCTAATGTCACTCAATACAAATAAAACTACTATTCAAGCAGTGTTTTCTTGATGTCTACCTAAATTGTTGCAGACTGATTTTAAATACTTACTGTCAGTGGGATTTTCTTAAATATATTAGGTCACACTATGAAGAAAAGACTTGATCTTTTCTTTTAAAAGAGAAACTAGACTAGTCTCTATTAAGATAAAGCAGTCAACATAATTTATAGAAGATAGGCAGCTTCAGATTTCCCTTATGCAAGGAAACAATGTGCACCTTCACCCAGAATAGGTTTTGTTCATTTTCTTAAAACAACCAGAAGGGTCTGAAGATCAGTAGTGTAAATTAGAGAGATACAACATGACTTACACATGAAACAAAAAAACCACACAAACAGATGTACAGAAAAGGAACAGCCTTCAGAAATTAAATCATGGTTTTTTTAAGTACAAGGCTATTTGACAAAAGTTAATAGTAAAAAAGTGGTTTGCTTACAAAAATCTTTAAGATTTTATTAAGGACAGTGCACAGAATGACCCACATAGCTGCAAGAACTGGAAAAGACATGCCAATACAAGAATATAATTTTAGTCAAACTATCACATAGCTATAGCAGCTAAATATATTATGAGGGCAATGCTGCTGGCTCCCTTCATCCCCCATGTCAAGGGGAGGGGTGTCAGGACCTCAGACTGTCTCAACAATTTTTTTTTCAACTAGTAAATTTTCTTCACCATAGAGCCGAGAATATAATGAGAAGGACTGACATGACTGCAGGTCAATTAAGAACAGTTTTCCAGCACAATTTTCAAAGGACCACTAAGTACAATGGCTGAAACAAAATACATTTTAAATTTGCAATATTTTAATCCATATTTCCATTAAGCAGTAAGAGACTGGGAAACTTACTGTAACAGCAAAGCTTGCAGATACAAGTTTCGAGGACTAAAATCAAGTCACGCTGTGAAGTTCTTGGGTCCAGGACAAATGGCAGTGGCCTAAAATTAATAAACCATGATAAATTTAATTTCTGTCTCTGCTGTGCTAACTAGGCACTCCAAATTCTTGACAACTTATTAGCTCAGGCACCTGCATTTTAATCACAAGTAAAGAGAACAGGGCTCTCAGGAAACAGATTGCTCCCTCCCTGGCACGCCAGTGCATCGGGCAGTACGGCTCTGCAGGGTCCTGGCCAGGGGACAGGTTTTGTCTGGGCACCAACCTTGAATTCTTTTATTCACTAGGACGTGCAACTGTTGTTTCTACAGACACCAAAGAGTCTTAATTATGGAGCCACTGAATATGGTCTTTCAGGCAAGGTTTGGTAGACTGAAAATACTATTAAGGAAGAATTTTAACTGAGATTTGAAATGTCATATACAAGGACAGCACAATGAGTTTGGGAAATACTTTGTCATAGTAAGAAAGTGCCAGAAGTAATTTATGTTTTCCATTTGTCAGAAGTACAAAAGCAAATCTCGGTGGTTAAGAGTTCCTCATGAGAGCTTAGCAGAAATGTGAAGCAGTATCAGTTTTTTAAAAAGCCCAAGAGGCAAGCCCAAGCTCTAAACAAGCAGGTACCCTGTGAACAGCACTGGTACCTTACTTGAAAGCAGTTCCTATGATTTTGTCCTAATCCCTCACAGACAGAGGTTCTTCACTAACAGCTCTGCATATTACTTTCTTCTTCCACACCCCTTCTGAGCACTTGTTACGTGCACTCTATGTGATTTGAAACTCTATGTGATAGGAAACAAAAGCAAGGTTGCAAGATTACCCTCGATAATTTTGCAGAGTGAGAATACAAGTTCTTGCCCGAAGGAAGCATTTAATACTAATTTTTCAGAGGTAGGAGAACTCAACAGACCAAAAAAACCCCCAAAACCCAGATGCTTTTCCTTAAGCCAGGAACACTATGGTGACTTTACCATTCTGTCTGGAACTAGACCATATAGAGCAACAGCCACTTCTTCAAATACCATCAGAAGAATACTGACCTCCTGAGTAAGAGCTTCGACACTGTTCATGTGGCAACTACTCAGAAGGGCAGGCACCTCTGTCACCAGTGAAGAACCCAAGGGAATGGCATGAAACCGTGTCAGGAAAGGTTTAGGCTGAATATTAGTAAAAAGTTCTTCAGGTTCTTCACCCCAAAGGTGGTTGAGCACTGGAAGAGGCTCCCCAAGGCAGTGGTCACAGCACCAGCCTGACAGAGTTCAAGAAGCATTTTGTCAACGCTCTCAGGCACAGGGTGTGACTCTTGGGGAGTCCTGTGCAGCCAGGAGTGGGACTCAATGACCCTTGTGGGTCCTTTCCAAATCAGCATGTTCTATGATTCTATACTCAGAACAACCAATTGGCAATTCTGGTCAGCAGCTTAAATCTTTAGTGCTAAATCAACCAACTCTGTTAGTGAGGCAAATCAGAGCAGGTAGATATGATTTTCAGTGAGTCTCGAAGAAATTTTTAAACTTTATTGTGACTTTTTACCATCAGCTAGTAAGGAAACATAAAAATTTTGGGATGTATATTATCTGTTATTCATTATTTCTCTTTTGTCACTTCAAACACTTAATACAATGCAATTTGGGCTGGGCTATAAATCCATTTGAAAATTTTAAAACAATCAATGCAGCAGCCATTGATGATTATCAGTGGAAACGACAGACTAATTACACAGGAAATACAATATTTACAACAATGAATTCATTTTTTTTTCAAATCAAGTCTGTGATTTTTGCTTCTAAGCTGCAGAAACCTACAACTTTTTAAATCAAATAAATGATTTTATGCTTCTGACATCTCTGTTTACCAGAGACATTCTCTTCATAATATTCCACTTAATTTAAACTATCTCAGAATAGTTGTTGTTCTTTGGTCCCCAGAGACTGCAGATCATCTTAGCAATGCAGGCAGAGAATTTTGTTCCAGTACTACCAAGGCTACAATGTCTGCCACAACAAAATTTATTTTTGCAAAGCAGAAATAATAAAGCAAAACCAGAAAGGTTTAGGTATCCCATAGTTTGTTAAGTTTTAGATATCCCACAGATGATCCATCACTTTCAGTTGTTTTGAAACTTGAACCAAAAGCTTCACATACCTTTTTCCAATGGACCAGTTTGTTGGAAGATACTTGTCTGAGATGTGTTTCCTACCTGAAGCCAGTTCACATTTTATATTAAAAAAATTTTTAGTCAGATTTACCTAGAGAACTTCCAACAGAAGCTGGAAGCATTCGTAACCTATATGTTCCTGATGAATTCTAAATTTATGAAAAGAAATATAATATTATTTCCATGTATTTATTTATCAGTCACAGATTAAAAACCTACTGAGTTACAGAAAAAAATCATGTTACAAATTAAGTACTGAAATCAGAATCTATTATTTGAGGTCAGTGAGATTTATGAATACCTTCATGCTCCACTAGCTCATGTCATTCTAAGTATGCACCTATAGTCTTTCAAGAGCAGTTCTGGACTTCTGGATACAAACAAGGGGTATTTATTAGAGAACTTTAAGTTTTAACAAGCTAAACCCATAAACATATGCTTTCTTATTCCTCCAAACTTTAGAGCACCCATTCACACAGCTACCATGCATAACATTTCAGTCTTAGAAGTAACAGATCTTACACTTTTTACCAATGTCTGTATCTGGCTTATGGTTCTGTATATTAAACTGATGCAGTGCATTTCTGCATGGTTTACTTGCTAAACAAAAATGTTCAGAAATAAACCTGTATGAATATACTAATACACAACATATGAATTCGTGAGACCTGAAATTGTGTAATGGCCAGCAATAATATGCTACTTATGGGTTTCTCAAAGTAGAAGTCACAAGTTTAACATGGAATTTGTTGCGAAGAGATCATAAAATAAGGTAAATTATTATTTCTCTTCGTGGGTTTTTTTTCAAATAAAGAAAAAAAGAAGGCTTCCTAAGAGGCTGAACTAAAAGAACAGCAAGCTTAAATTAAAGATGCTGATAGACAAGCTCTAGCAAATCTTGTTGTAGCAGATTAAGTTACTATCCTCAGCCATAGACTGCCCCCATCAGAAGTCACTGATCCCAAAAGTAGAATTGTCAGGAGGGAACATGTACCGACACCTCAGCCACTTCATTGCCAAGACTGGAATCATAGTTTGGTTCAGACAGCACACCATGAACCATAATGACCATGGAACAAGCGCTTCTGTTAATTCTGCAAATGAACTAGAGCAGAAGAGTTGACCAGGGAAAGGTAAAAAACTGACATCATAAAACCTAAGATTTCCCCAAGCAGTCATTGTAATCTAAATTTCTTCTGAAGTAGACAGAATCAGCTGTGCAAATTGTCACAAATCCATCCAAGAATAAGAAATACAATCTCACCAAAAAGTGTCAGAAGCACAGTGTGAATTATTAAACAATTTGCAATTAAGTTAAACAAGCATGGATTAATCATGTTAAGTACTTAAAAAGCTGAATACTCAATTTCAAATTAGCTTTAAGAAATCAAGGACTGAAGATTTGTATGGAATTTTAATTATCACAGGAATTTCCAACTACGTAAGTTTTAGGGAGCACTAACACACATAGTATCAAATGAACAGCATTAAATATCTTTCTAAGACTTGACAAGAGTATGCACTTAAGAGGGAACACAAACCAGCCTACATTTACTACCCAACCATTTAGGTATGCAGCTGCATTCATTAAATATTTGTACAGAAAAGGCTTCAAAAATATTGACATAAGGAGAAACTGTGTGAAGTTCTGACCAACAGAGGTCAGAAACTGGCTTTGGGGATAATGTATATATAAATTCAAGTGTGCAACTCAAGATGTTAAATTTTAAAAATCACATATGCAAATACTTAATACTTTCCTACTACAAAAGGCTTCAAAAAGACGTTGGTACGTAATAAGGAGGCTTAACTTAATTTCTGCAGATTGTCCCATGTCAACTTTAACTGAGGTATTCAACTTCTAAGACTGACTTCTCAAATAAGTACATCATGCAGATTCCAAGTTCAGCATCATGCAGATGAATTTATAACAGAGGGCCCTATCACTGGTCAAAACGGAGCCATCAACACAGCATCATAAATGACGTTTTAGTAGAGAGGAGCCCACAGTTATTGCATTATATTGAAGTATTGTTTTGTTAATCTCTTGTTGAGTTTTTCCAGCTCTTCAGCCCCCCCCTTTCTGAAACCAAACCAACCTTCAAAAAAAGCAGTTCTTTACAGTAGCCCAGTGCAGAAGAGCATCTAGTTGAGATAACCTATCACATTTTTATTGGACAAATTTCAGCAAGTGCATCCCGAGGAAAGGTAGGAATTGACGAAGTAAATGTCACTTGTCCCTCCTCCCAAAAGACAGAGTACAGAAGTAGTGTGATCCAACACACAGAACCTTTGCTTCAATATTGCCCATCTTCCCTATTCAGAGAGCCAGACTGACAGACTCATGTTTGAGGGTCTGCAGGAGGAAAGAATGCAATATGATGAACAAGGAGCCAAAAAAGCATGGTCAGAAATATAAGTCCACATTAAATCAGGAAAGATCTATGGAAAAACAATGTATCATGACTCCTGAAAACTGATCCAAAGACTAATAGCAATAAGTTTACTAGCCTAAATAAAACAGACACACAAAAAAATATTTAACCTAAAAATTACTTCATAAGCTATAAGCCAGAACCAACTCTTAACTGCTACTTCAAAATATGTTATTAGATGCTGGGTTCTCTCTCTCAGCCAAGGAAAAAATAGCTCTCTATTGCACTCCATTTTGACTTCTCCTTACTTCAAGAATAGCAACAGCCTAAAGAAATCAATGACCTACAAAAATATGCAAAAGTAACCATACTTTAGCTGAATAGCTCTTTGCCTTTTATCTTAGAATCATCCTTAGGATTTTTTCTTTTGGGAGAAAGGACAAGTGACATTTACTTTGTCAATTCCCAGCTTTTCTTGGGATACACTTTCAGTCCTTACTATTCACATCTTGCTTGATGAGCTAATGAAGAAAGAAGAAACCTAAGTAGGCCGAAAAGCAGAAACGTGTCTATCTGACTGCAGAACCCTCAAATACCTACTAGCCAAGTAATTTACCTCTTCAAAGTTCTAACTAGCCCTCATTATATCAGCTTGAAGCAACACACTTCACCAGGAAGTGGCTGATGACAATAACTTAAAATCTTGAGAGAAGACCACAATACACACCAAGTTAAGATTCTCTGAACAGGAATGATTTAAATTGATAATTCCATAGAAGAAGTCTACAAATCTAACAAGAACTCAAGCGCAAATGGATTTCTAGTGCTGTTCATATTCTTAAAAATAAAATATATATATATATACATATATATGTGAAACAGACTATTCCACTTGTCAAAAACAAAACCATAACCAAGTTGGGTTTGTAAGTCATTTTAGTCAGTGAGCCCAAGAAGACAATGTTGAGCTGATCAGCTTTTACCTCACTTTACACTAAGACACTGTGCTAATTCCTGCCTGTAAGTAATTAGGTTACTAATTTAGAACATATCTTGATTACTGATACAAAATTAAATGGTAAGAGCTTGTTTTATTTTGGTTTTAACTCTTGTACAACAACAATCATCACCTTTAAATACATATACCCAGTTCCATGTCAAGCCAATTTCCTTCTCCCCCGCATTTGAGGACTTTTAATAACATTCAAACAAAATGCAAATGTCACTGCACAGTGGCACTAAGCAATTCCATCACCACTTGATCCTACAGGAACTGATTCTGCAGAAAGCACGTGATGTCCACTAATACTACACTGTCCCAGTAAGAGAGGACTAAGTTTGTCTGCAGACATGACAGCCTTTCAGACACTGGGAAGAAAAGATCTGTTCTCTGAAAACAAGGATATACATGTGTAAGAAGTACAATCAATATGATACAAACCTATGCAATGCAAACCCTCACTTGATTTAAATCTCAATGCTTAACCCAAAGGCCTGATTTTTGCCTTCAGACATGAGAGAACGTTTAGAAAACAAGACATACCAGAGGAATTAGCAACATGCTCTCATAGCCAATACAAGACTTGCAGGTAATTTCTACAATGCACAATGCAGTTATCTGTAACACCATTTTTTTACAAAAGCAACTTTAATTAGTTTAGCCAAGGTACACTGAATTAACCTATAATTAATCTCTCTTAAGTTTCATTAACAGTAGCTGACAAGTAAATGGCAATTTGATAAAATAAGACAAACAAGGGCAATCACAAGCTCTCAACCACAACATTGCAGGAACACAGCATGATCTGATACTAAGGTGAGGCCTTAGCTTTATACACAAAGGCATCGCATTCTGAAGAAAAAGTTGCCATGGTATCTGCGATACTAAAGAATTTAACTCAGTACCACAAACACCATGCAGACAAACTTGCTTCCCTCCCTAGTTTTCTCCCCTGCCACACTAAAACCAGTTTCTAAATAAGTGATTAACAGTGCCATTACCAAAGTATAGCACCTCCACTGACTTTAACTGTGAAGATCATCCAGGTTAAGAGAACGCTTGGGTTTACATTTGAATATTCAGATGAGAGATGACCATGCTGATCACTCTGCCAACCAAACCATGATTAAAATTTGGCTCCAGAAAACCTCAAAAGCTAAATATTTTCTCTCACTAGTGTTTTTACCAAGACATCATGCCAGTTATATTTTACCCACCTTCAGAAAAACTTTCTAAAGTTTCACTCCTCTTTAATATAAACTTCAATAAACACAAGTCACTCCTATGACATCACACCGCTAACGGCTCAGATATTCTTCACAACAAACTGTTAAAATGAGAAGTGACTCTTTTAGGCACTAGCATACATTGTCCTCCTTTGAGCTCACACATTTGTACTCGGAACTCCACTCAACACTACTGGTACCTAAGTGAATACTTTTCCAGCCTTTATTTCCTGACTACAAAAATATACACTTATCCTTGGAAACAGACTCGGAACGCATACCAGCCACCTCCCAATACCATCACCAGGTCAAAGAGCAGATGCTGAGGTTGCAGTGGCATTTTCCAGTTATCAAAGGTTTATGGTTTTATGGAATTCAGCTTTCTAGAGAGCTTGAAGAAACCACTGAACAACTTCACACTACACAAATAAGACAATTTACAGACTGTTCAGCTGATGCACATACACAGGTTGAT
Organism: Rhipidura dahli; assembly: GCA_013399225.1. Classification (NCBI taxonomy): domain Eukaryota; kingdom Metazoa; phylum Chordata; class Aves; order Passeriformes; family Rhipiduridae; genus Rhipidura; species Rhipidura dahli. The sequence continues at coordinate 93,167 of VXAC01001810.1, forward strand.
GATTTAGATGCTAACATACTGACTATTACTACACTTGAGTGCTCCTCATACCTTTTGTAAAGGACCACTTAAGTGTCCTATCACTTTTAATATATCCTTACTGGAAATCATTCCTAGTTTTAATTGCTTTTCTCAAAAAAAACCCTCCCACAGTTTTCCGATCTGTTATGGCCAAATAACCAAGTATAACCGAAAACAGTTTACCCAGAAGATGCATCCTGATATGAAACCTATGGTTTGGTTTCTATCTTCTTTTTCATAAGAGCTATTTTTTCCCACAATTTCTATCTAACATCTATTCTTTTGTTAGACCCCTGCAGGACATGAGGAGTTTACTGTCTATGCTGATAAATTATAGCAAATTCAAACACTGAAGACCGTGAGCTGCACTGTCACATGTATAAACTGTCAAGCCTTTTCTCTAACCACAGAATTAAAATTTTAAAAATACAATGCTAGAGGCAAAATCAAGTATCAAAAACGTGAACACAAAACCTCATTAGCTATTTCTTTTTCATTATCTTTTCTTTAGAAAACAATTATGGCCAGCCAGAACAGATACATGATGCAACAGGCGGACCATTTGAGGAAACACAAGGCACTGACCAGACCTATTATAGCAGATAATAATCACAGGTATGTCGAAACAATTACATTTTTATATCAAATTATTTGGTGTCTTTGAAGAAAGAGAATTAGATCCACAAGGGAACCTAAATGCCGTGCCACCTAATAGACTCCACAACCCACAGATAAACAACCAAGGCCTGCTCTACAAGGAAAAGGACACATTATAGGTGCTGTTCAAATACCTAATATTCAGCTTGAGTAAGAACTGGCCAAGTCAGACAAGAATGAAGACCATCTATTTAAGTCTTCAGAATTTCATGCCATGCTAGGGGAAAAAAAAACCCAGTCCCAAAAAATCCCTTTCCTTTACTCTTTCAACAATTCGTCTGTTAGAAGCAAAGGAGACATGAATTCATATCATTATTTTGTACTTGAGCCCTGGGCTACATATTCACTCTCTTCCTAAGTGACTGTTACTCCTCAAGAATCAAACTGGCTGGTGTCTAGAAGCACTTCACACCGAAACACTCACTGGTCAAGCAGTTAAGGCATTCCTTTTTAGCTCCCCTAAAAAGCAGAAGGATTTGAACCCAAATCTCAATATGCTGGGTAGGTACCCAAACCATTTAAAGAAATGCAATATTACATGCTTTTTCTGCTAAAACAGAAGTGTGCAAGATTAGGTCTTTCTACGCAGAACTGGAGCATTCCTTTTAGAAGTGTGCATTACTGATAGTATCTCTGTTTGCTTTCTAATTTAACTGATGCAGGTTTTGAGAGTAACAGCATTTTTTTCTTCCCACACAGCTATGTGTTAACATGCAATTAGAACACCTCAACAGTATAAAACAAGCCTTACCAACAGACATACACAGCTGATCACCTCCTGTTAAAAAAAAAAAAACAAACCCCAAAAGCTTACTTTAAAATAGTCTGAGGTATAAACTCAATTAGTTATAATTTCCTCTTTCCCCTGCTTCATACTTTAGTCTGAACTGCACTTAAGACATTTTGTCTAGCCATACTGGGAGTGAAGCAAATAGGATGTGTATATAAAATGCCCCTGCTGTCAGAACAGCTGTATTGAAGAAGGCTACAAGGTAGATAACTACACCAGAAAAGTTATTCTGCCAGCAGACCTGATTTTAAACCACCACTTAAATTGTTTCCACCGAATTTCCTATCACAGACATATTGCAAACCTTTTCAAATACACAAACGCCTCTCTTAAAATACACAATGGCCTCTCTTAGCCCATTAATAAAAGGAAAACAATAGAGCAGTATTTAATTAGTATTTACAAAAAGTCTTGAGGTTTTCAAATGCATGACCAAGGCAGTAATTAGTCTTCCAAATACCGTAATGTCAAGCATTTCTGCAACAGTACTCAGAAAGTATTTTAAAAATGTCAGTTGCTAGAATATTTAAAAATTTTAAACATGGCACATGAATCCAAATACAAATCTTGCTATCTAGGAAGTAGAACACTGAAATTTTAGCCTTCAGCATTTTTAAAGCCTAACACTGTAAACGGAATGCACTTCAAAGTACAAATTGGGAAAAAACCAGTAGCTGGAAGAGATAGTTAAAACTGTTAGCATCTGATGCTAAGATCCAATCTTTGAAGAGACATCATAAGAGAATTTACATCTAAAAATGCTGTAGGTTTTTTAAAAGCCTCCAACTTTTAAGTATAGCAGGAGATTTTAATTAAAAAGCAGCAAATGAAGTGTTAGGGAAATGTAATTATTTACTTGGGAAAATAAATGGATATACATGAACTTCAGACTACAGTAAGTTTTCTGTGTCCATAACTCTTGGTATGAATGCCAACCTCTGCATCGCATTTTCACTGGTTCTGTCACGTAGTGCCTGTCACCCCTCAATGCTCATGAGTAACTCCTGCAGATTCCTAAGACAGATAAATCAGTCTGTTGAAGAAATATTTTGACGTACTTTTCTAAGTTCAGAACTTTTGATAAGAAATTTAATAAAAACTAAGTAAAATTACAAAAAAAAAGATCATCCACCGTTATTCCACACATTGCAAGGCAATATGACACACACTGGAAGGATGTAAAGTCTGAAAAACATACTTAGAAAAGAGTTCAGTGATCATGGACTAATATTTAAATCTCTATTACTTTATTAACAGAAATGCTAATTAAATGTAACATTCTACAAAACTGCTTCAAAATGCTGTAGTATTTTTGGCACCTTATTAGAAGTGTCTACATTACTAACCATTAGTTAAGCTTCTAATACGTAAAAAACTGGATTATCTTTAAGCACAGCATGTTGAAAAAGAGTTTACCTGTATATAAATCAGCCAGACTCTAAAGTGTTTGGCACTCAGATTTGTAGTAACAGCTCTAATATGATCATAAGAAAAATATGTACTGTGAAAATTTGGACAACAGATTAAAACCAAAAGCTTGCAGACTCAGATGCCGAAAGACAATGCAAAGATACCTTATTTTTTACAAATTCATGAAAAACACCTCAATCCTCAAAAAGGACAGAGAAGTCCCTTTAAGGCACAGGAAACTGTACACAGATGCAGCAAACATGTAGAAGATCACCATCAGTCACTTGTTAGAAGTCTGACTGCAGTCATGGATACATCATCATGTAACTGGAATGAAAGTATTTTGCTCTATTAAATGAGCTATGGATACAGTCTGTGCCTAAATAATTCCAACAGAGGCTTTTTTTTTAAAAAAGAAAAAACCCTCACAGCACTAGTTGATATTTGCCCCTTTTAATATTCCTCATAAAGTTATTTTTCGTCGATCAGTCCCATGTGAGACATCTAAGAATGTTATTATAAGTTTGGACAATTTAAAAAAAATACATAAATATTCTTCAGTAAGGTCAAATACAAGCTAATTAAATTTTCTCACGCGGTCTGTCTCACCAAGCTCACGGTCACCGCGTTCTTTGTTGCCTGGCTGTAGTGTCTTCTCTCTCCCAGCACACAACCTCAATCCCTCCGCTAGGAAAGCGGCAGCCCCGCAAGAGCATTACCACTACAGGCTTTGGGAAAACGGAGCCGCTCCAAGCCGGCATGTGCGCTGACTACTGCTCACTGCAAAATACACTGGAAGTCGCTCACGTTCAACCTGCTTTAACTCAGCCCCGCAAAGCTTCATAAACCAATACGAAGCGAACACTTCAGACAGGCATCATTTCCAAACACAGATCTGCCAGAGCATCAAAAGTGCACGGGTGGGGGGGCCTAAAGTTTCCCCCCTTGCTTAAACACGTACATAACCCCCTACAAGTACGCAGAGAGAACGCTCAGCCAAGTGCGGGAGGTTTTCTTACAACTCCTGGGCCTAAGCTCCCGGGAGGCACCCCAAGAGAGGGCGGGAGGGAAGCCGCAGGAGCCGCTCCCGGGAGGCCCCCCGCGCTCTCGGCAGCGCCGCCGGCACCTGTAGCCGCCACGGCCGGGGCCGCCCCACCCCGCCGGGACCCGCCGCCGGGGCACAGTCCGGGCCACCGCCAGCGGGGTGCAGGGACCGGCGCCGAGCCCCGNCAGCCAGACCGGGGAGTGCGGCGGTGCCCCCGGAGGCCGTGGCGGTGGTCGGGAAGGCTGGGATGGGGCTGCCATCAGCTGGAGCGGACTCATGAGACGTGGCACCGTTTCTCTGTCTCCTTCCTCACAAAATCACTGAATCGAGTAGGTCGGAAAAGACCTCTGAGATCATCGAGTCCGACCTGTGACCGAACAACACCTTGTCAACTGGACCCTGGCACTGTGTGCCACGGCCAGTCTTTCCTTAAACACCTCCGGGGGCGGTGACTCTACTACCGCCCTGGGCAGCCCAGTCCATTCCCGCCGTCATCTCCCATCTATCTACCACGGCTTTGTCTGCGCCCCGAGCGGGACCACCACAGGAGCCTGTGCCCCGAGCAGACCTCGCCACTCGCTGCTTCCTCCTCGCCCGCCTCCAGCTGCCGCCCCCCGCCCGCTGCAGCTCTGCCCGTGCCCTGGGCGCGCCAGGCCACTGCAGGCCCTTTCTCCTCCATCCTCCTTGGCATCCCCCCGTTCTCCTGCTGCTGCTGCTGCTGCCGCACCCTCAGCCCAAGCCTGAATGCCCCAGCCAGGCTGGAGCCTGTGTGGGAAAAAAAGATTTAATCATCGAGAGTCCAGTCTAAGTCTGGGAGGCTGAGGTACAGAAGGCGCCCATAACATGCTGTCTGGAAGAATGAAGAAAACAGGAAGTTGCAAATAGTTTTACCGGGTTGTTTTATCCATGGCTGTGTTTTTCAGGAACAGAGAAACGTATTTTCAGCGTGCTACCGTTAAGTGTGACTTTGAGCTGCAAACTGCGCTCACTTCCCTGGTTTTTCAGGCTAGCCTGCCTAGGTCATTGCTCAAGGCATTAGAAGAAATGTTCAGTGTAACCAGACTAGTAGAAAAAGGCTTTCTTAGATAACTAAGAAGTCCTAAAGAGATACCCGCTTTACTCCATCTCTCACTGCTTCAGTTTAACCATTTATAAGTGTGTCATTTAACTCTATCATTCTTCACAGTGAAATCCACACTTTCTCTAATGGTACCCTAAAAACCGTGTTTTCTTTTGGATCTGTTCTAAACACTGAGATGCAAAGATCAATTTTATAAGTCTCAAAATAGCATCCCATGGTTTTTCTTACTGTGTGAAAAGGCTTAAGACACTAAGATATGTCCTGCCCAGCTACCTGCAGAGGAGAGTCTGAAAGCCTTTTACCTTTTCACATTGTGGCTCAAACTCCCCAGGGCAGCAATGATTTAACATCTTTTTCTGTTCTGACACATAACAAAGGGCTTTGCATCAAGTGAACACAACTGGAGTACTGCAGGAAATACAGGTGTTAGTGGACTGCAGAATTATTTACTTGGGAAATAAAAAAAGAAGGAAACTATGACACTGATAACTTGTGGCTGAGCAGCACCAAGCATGGTTCTTCTCACCTTCATATGAACATGGCTCATGAAAGTTCACATGGGCCCTTTTTCACAAAGCACTTTGACAGAGGACCTAAGAAAAAAGGGTTTTATCAAAATGTGATGCCTGTCTGGGAAGATAGTACCACAAAATGTAGGTAGGTTCATCAGCTGGCTGTTCACTGTTGTTTAACTCTCTTTTCTACATCCAAGATTAGGATGATCAGACAAAAAAAGCCACAAATTCTGCTTACAGTTTCCTTTACTGATAGCATTTGTACTTCCTTTTCACAGAAAATCTCATTGCCTCCAATTTGCACGTTGCCCAGTAGTCAGTTTTTAAACCAGGATAAGGGAATCTTCTTCAATATGGTGTGTAATTTGTCAGAGAATAATGGAGGATTCTCATCAGTTCTCAAATTTCCATTTCCCTCCTTTACTGCCTTGTACCTGTAGCTGAAGTTTTATTTTTTTGCCGGAAGGGGTTACCAGACCAGGCTAAGACTGAGCTTGGGATATCTCTTGGATATATCTGCTTAAAGATCTGTTTGTTTCTTTGGTAACCAATCTCCTCCCTCTGGCTTTCACAAACCCTAATATTAGCCCGCGCCCAGCTGGCAAATCCATTCAAATGGTACTTGAATGAGGTGTACTTGGCTGATTCTATCCAACAGATTAAAATACTCTGCAGGCCAAGAAGTTGTCATACCTGAAAATGATTCACAATACAGCACAGGATCAGCAGCATTATTTGTAAAGACCCAGATAACCTTTCTGTTTTGAATCACTTAAATAGACAGATCTGATGGTTAATTTTGCCTTGTGGGTGCTGTTTGGTGGTATGCTGAGAACACTAAAATTACTATGAGAAAAATAAACATTTTAGCTTGAATTTAACAAAATCTTCAAATTAAAACCAAAAGATTCAGAGAAAGAAGGTGAATGGAAGCATGAGGAATGACAATGGAAAGATGATTGCGAAGATCAAAGCTTTTAATCTTCCTTTGTTTTGTCTTAGCTGATTAATCCTTCATATGAGGATCTACAAAGACAGCTTTTAAAGGAAATGAGAATATTACTTACCAAAGTGGTATAAAGCTTTCTGTTCCATCTCTTGTTCAAAGTTTTCAGTTATTATCTTTAAGCAGAAAGGAACTGAAAAGAAATACCAGAGCAATACCTTTTGTGAGCTTGGATCTTTGAACATTTTAATTTTAGACAACATTTTTTTTCTATGTTTTTACTATCTGGGATTATGGAAACATTAAAGAATGCTTGCAGCTGCAGAACCAGTGTGTTTAGACAACTTTATTTATTATAGAAGAACTTTCTTTTAAGATTGGTGCATTCATTCCATAGACAAATATTTTTTAACAAAGAAAATGTTCGTCTTTGATGAATTGAATTTGACATGAATTAGTGTCACTGTTTGCCAGCAGGGTGCAGATGTAATTGTTGATCAATCTAAATCTGGCTGATTGCAATCAATAGAAAAGAGAAAAAATAAATTCTGACTCAAGCTGAGGAATCGGCCTAATATAGAACAAAGTGTTTTCTTTGAAACCATTGCCCTCTGGAGGGGAAATGGAAAATCACCAAAGGATCAGGTAAAAATTCCTTTTTATGTCACTATTTAACTGAATTTATGCTTTACAATCGATGAAAGGTTCTATGACAGATGCAAAAAAGCAATGCTGTCAGAAGAGCCACACTGGCCACAGTGCTTCTGTCAGTGGGTTGGAGAAGTAATCCCCATCTGTCTGCCCCATAACTCTCCTCCCCTTTATCTCTAAACTCTTTATCTCTAAACTCACTGAGCATCAATTCTACAGCAGGTGTACTTTCTCTTCTAACTCCATCTTGGATCCCTTCCAAGCTGGTGTCACCCTTCTTTATTTGCCAAAATATTTTTTTATGCAATCCCTAAAGCATTCTTGTCTGCCTGATGCCAGACTCTGTATTCCATTCTCTTTCTTGACCTTTCTGCTGTTTGTTTGTTTGGTTAGTTCTTTTATTATCTTGATTATGCTTTTCTTCTTGATCTTTTATTCTAGCACAGCATTGAGAAATTGCGTACTCTTCTTTTTATCTCTCTACTTTCATGTCTGACATCTATTTAAATAGACTTTTTTCTTCCTGTCTCTGAGAACTTCACAGGGTTTTTCCCTTGGCCTTTAGATATTGATAGCTTATATCTTGGATAATCACATTTAAATGTCACCTGTAACTGAATATGAGTGAAAGTGAGCTCCTGCCTGCTCAGACTTTGCCTATATGTTCTCCCTGGGTTGCTGGGGAAATGACAGCATCTCTCAGTGAACTTTCCAGTCTGACATACAGCAATCTTATATCTCCTGACTACAAATCTGAGGATTGTTTTAACTGCAAGTAGGACACTTGCCCCAACCATCTGCAAGAATGTAACAGCAGCACTAGTCCACCTCTAGGGCTGGTTGTGTTCAGTATCTACTGTTTTGAAAAAACACAAAATCACAAAAGTCCATAAGCCAAATTCTGCAGTAAGCAAGAAAAAAAAAAAAAAAAGTAGAATTATTTGTCTCTGTAACCCAGCAACAGAAATCCTGAATTTTGAAATTAATACAGGAATCCAGTTTCATTTCAACATTTTTATTGTTCAGGGCAACAAATATCAAGGATTCAAATGCAGTTCTGTTTTTCTCCTTGATAGCATCTAGAACTTATTTCTATTTCCTTATTTCCTATTCAGTAACTTCATTCTGCATTCACCTTCATCTTGGTAGCCAAAACATCTTCCTCTCTGGTATCTAGTGTCCTCTGATGCTCCTTAGAGTCCTTCAGATATGAAATTGTACAACTCCAAGTAAGGTCATAATATTTATGAGTAGAGTCATAAACCCAGCAAAAGTTCAGCTGCAGAAAAAGCTTAACCTCCAGAAGAGATCTTTTAAGTCTGGGAGTACTACTCATCTCTCAGTGTGGGTCTTAAGTCCAGAAACAGGACTGGTTCCCAGGTTCCCAGAATATGGGTGCCCCAAATTAAAGCTGGAAGTGAGATTGTTAGTGTAACAGTTTGGGGAACTGTTTATAATCTAGGAAAAAAAAAAAAAAAGCAGCTAATAAAAATTATCCTTCTTCCACTGTTTTCCCCTACTAAGTTATACTCAAATTAATGATTATTTTATCTGTATTTTTGTATCTGTTTGCTGATTCTTGTTTTTCCTCTATTTATGAAGAAATAACAACCTGAGATAACTCAGAGATCTGTGAGAAAATAGGGGAAGAACCAACAAAAAGAACCAACAAAAGTTTCAACAGTTGATACCACCAAAGGAAAATACTTAGGTGGTAAATCCTATTGAAATAAGACATTTGTTGTTTTTAGATTCTTCCCAAGTACAATCATCTTTTCTGAAAGGCAGCATAGTAGTGCTAATTACGTTAAAGACAAGACCTTCCTATCTGATCATGCTGCAGTTTAAAGCTTGAGCTTTATATATTTATCATGCAAAGGTGTGACACTACAGTTCACATATTCTATAAACCTGAAAAGCAATAAATCTTCCTCTTGAGTGCAAACTTGAGGTACAATAAGACAGCTGTAAGATACTGTAACACATACACAAACAACATCATAATTCTCCTTGTTCCCTTTTTCTAAGTTTTCACTGAAATAATCTTGCATGCTATACTTTATTTATGAGTCTTTTTTGGTATAGACTTTCAGTTTGTGCATCCCAGTATGATAATTCTTCCCTCCCTTAATTACTGACACTAGAAGATTTGTGGCTAATCTGTGCTGTACCTTTAACAACATGGATGCCTGAATACGGCATGAGGCAGAATCACTTTCAAAATTGTTCTTTTTAAAACCTTTCCTTGAGTATTCATCTGTTTCTCGAGCTTTCTTTCAGCAGATTATAAACAACATCTGGGCCAATTAAGTGCCAGTCAGCATGTCTGTTGTTCCCCAGCATTTGAACTGTCACTCAAAATCTGCTTTATTTGGATCCGTAACTGTGTAAGTTTTATTGTAAATATTCTGAAACTGAGACTAACCTTTTTTTTTCCTCGGGAACCATGCTCAGAAAAATCCTTCCTACATCATTTCATCACATGCATAAAGCTGGAGTTCATGACAAAGAGGAAATTCAGGTATGGCATCCAGTCCCTTTGTAGAAATCCATACTGATCCCAATATAATGTCTTCCTTATAAAATGCCAACAGATTTCCTTCACTGCCTCGAGCAGTGGAGGCATAGCTGCTTGATTTGTGGTAGTGAATTGTGGAGGACAGCACCATGATATGCTTGTCATATGTTATGGCATATTGTGTCATGCCATAAGCAAAGCTGGTCTACTTAATACCTTTAAGAAAGCAATAACAGCTACACGATCATCTTTAAGGAAGGAAAAAGTTGTTTTGATACCAACAGAATAATAATTTCCACATAGCTATTTGGAGCTATATGGATAGCCTTCATTATCCTTGGATAAATCTGTAAACTGCAGTGCCAATTCCATACCGTTCTCATAAATCTGCATCTTGCCAGAAAGTTGCAAAAACTGTTTTGGAATATATTGCCCGAATACTGCTCTATTTTGCAATATTTCCTGAAAAGCGTAGTTAAAACCATCATGCTTGGTAGCTCTACTGCTTGCAGGATCTTCAATGACTGTCATTCTCCCAGCAGGAATTTTTCTTTCACGGGAGCTGATAGACTGTATTGGCTCGGTGAGCCAGCACTGCATACCAGTCTACTGAATCAGCGCAGTATAAGACTGTTTTGGTATGTAACCCAGCGAGCATCCACGCTGAGTTATTTTTCTTTGCTCCAGGCACAGCAATTAAGAGGTATTTTTTACTGCATTTGCAATGCAGGCAATCCGTCCTTCTTCCCACTGTTTTAGTCCGGGAAACACAATCCTCTGACGTTGTTTATTCTTTGCAGCATTGCCTGAGAACAATTTAGATGGGATTCCAGTAAAATGAGGCTGAATAGTAGTTCATTTGCATGGGGCAGCAGTTCTTTGCCACACCCTGCCTCTTCAGGGTCTGTCAGAGTGACGATTTTAGTCAGCACAGGATATTCTCAGACTGATCCTGGCTTCTACAGGTAAAGGACTATATCTACCTGTTCAGTCAGTCAGGAGAAACTCATGCTAAAGAGTGGTTATTCTGGTTTTGCTTTGCCAAATTAATGACTTCAGAACAAAAGTCATAAGCTTTGTAATCACCTTTGTCTCATTTACCACAGGATAAACTAAGTCTTTGTGGAAGTATTTCTCGTTAATTCTGCAGTCCTAGCTCATCAGCTTATCTTCGGTTGTGACAAATGCTTGTAATTGGGGACAAATACATTTACTTAACAACAATTCAGCTCTCAGAATTCAAGAGTGTATCTCACTAATGTCATTTCTCAGCTGAACAATCACTCTTTGCGAGATATGCTTGGCATCTGATCCCTGTATTTAAAATTATTCCTTAGGATAAGGTTATTTCTCATGGCCTTGTTGTTTGCATCCGGACAGGTTGTTTGAATGCAAATAAATGTATCGTTGTAGGCAGTGTGCAATGCTTCTCCAGACATGGTATTTAGCTTATGAGGGAGGTATTCCTAATTAAATCTTTAATTTATTGCATTCTGTTAATATATGCAGCATATATATCTTGGTATGAAATCAGTCATAGCTATTACCTCTGTGTTAGCAAAATTATCATTTCTGATTAATATAAATATCTTTATATAAGAATATTCAGAATCTGTGTAATGAATTTAGCAACGTTGTACAATTTTCATTTCATCTTCTCTTCTAATGTGTAAGCTTAGTGTAAAGACTGATGGTAAGCATCTGCACCCAGTCTGTGCATTGATGAGTATGAAAATACTATTACTGATCTGTATTTTTGCAGCATTTTATATTTGTTCTTGCAGCATACAGTAACACTTCATAATTTTTGTGTCATTCAAGTACTTTCTTGAGCAGAAGTACCTTGAGCAGAAAATATGCTGTTACAGCCATTTTCTCTGGGACCACCTTGTCAGTAAGTGCTACTTTGCTCTGTTGATAAACAGATCTAGAATTACTTTTTTTGTCCCCCATGGAAAATTAAGTTGGGATTTCCAGTTATACTGAATGCTCTTTCACTCTTGTCCATAGTATGGGTGCTGTCTAGAATTTGAATTTGCCACTAGTTTCTTACAGCATTCTGGACTGGAATCTGATTACACATGAGCTGCATTCAAAGAGGATTAAGTTAATTTGTACTCTCAAGGAACTTTAGATTGGCACTTGTCTCTTCAAATATTGTGAATTATGTATCTCCTCTGTGCTCATTTATAGGAAAGCATAGTGAGTCTTCCATCTCCTATGATTTGCTATGCTTGTTCAGAACTTATGCTTCAAAACTCCAGTACAATACTGCACATGCTGTGACAGACTCTCTACACAGAGATGTCCCAGTGACAGGTATCAAGGGTAGCAGCAATTCATTGTGCTCAAATGCTAAATGATCCATAGTGCAGCAAGTATGTTCTGTCAAAAATTCTTCTTAGTATTCCAGTAGGATGACAATGTTTGTGATATCTAGATAAGAGTAACAACAGTACCTAATCCTTATACAGAGGTTCTCTTTAGTATTTTGGATTTTCAAGAGAGGTCTGTCCATGCTCAGTCTACAAATGAAGAAGCTGAGGAACAAAAGGAATGATTTGCCCACATTTATAGAAGTTCACTGGCAGAAATAAAACTGTATTACTAGGATTTTGTGCCCACTACGTGATAGGGTTGGCTCACTATTGCTTGCCACCCTGCAGTGTTCTGAAAGTTGGTTGCATGAGAAGCATGGAAGTGTAAGCCACAGTCAGGTAATGTAGGATTTATTCAAGTGTCTATTTCTTTGCCTTCTGCTGCAATCTGCAAGTCCTCTCCCTAAAAATTGATATCAGTCACTAAACAAATATAGATTCCACTGCAAAAGAACCAAATCTATTTATGACTGTGCTAGTTTTTGAGCTAATACAAAGGAATACACAGTTTGTATTTCAGTAATACTTAATTGTACAATAGTGAGAGTTTATGAGTGGAATTGAAGTCTGCAGTAGAATTTTTTCTTTCATATGTACATTTTTTTATTTCGTTCCAACTACATCTGATATCCAGGATGCTTTGCTTTATTGTTTTATTTTCTTACTAGAATCTTTCGTCTAGGATATTACTTAAAGCAGTCTGCTTGACTTATTGCCACTCTTTTGATTTCCTGAAAGAACCACAGTAAGCATTAGGAAAACAGCACAGTAAGGTAGAAAATGAAAGATAAAAAGAAGCACAAGGAATCAAAAGAGAGAACAGGACAGATAAGATGAACATAAACCAAAATTCACAAAGGAATAAAGACTGACCAGCAGTCAGCTCCCTTTTGGGGAAGTTTACTAGAATTTGTGCTCTGGCCTTTTCCCAGTCTCTCCCCTGCTGTTCTCCTTCAGTCACTTCTACAAGCTCTCACCTACTCAACTCACAGCAGAAATCATTGTTACTCTTTGCAGAACACCTGAGAGGTGTGAAAAGCCTCTTCGTGGCTGGTACCAGTTGACCTGATATTGTCATACCTCTCAGCTGCCTGGGGGTATGTGTCGATCATTATTTATTCTTTTCTGAAAGCTGATCAGCTGGTTGAGAAGACAACAGAGTCTGCAGCTCTAAGAAAACCCGGGAAGAACACACCCTGCCTTTACCTCTATATGGCAAATTTGGGAATTGATAATGGAATGCAACCTGGGAGATAACGTGGTAAGAAATTCAAGGAAAGGAAGGGACACAATTGCACAGGAGGAGAAATACATGTTTGGAGGAAGGTAATATTTATAAAGAGAAAGAGGTACAGATGACAGTTGAAGGATTGTGGGAAGTGAGAAAAGTAGTAATCTAGAGCTAGAGAAAATGAACGGGAAAATGAATCAGAGGAAAAGGAGAAAAACTGTGTGCATCTGTGGAGAAGGATCATTTGGACAGAGAGAAAGAAACAAAGATGGTGACAGAAAGAAAACAGTGGGAAATACATCATCTATTTTTCCTTCCCTATAGAAAACATAGTGCAAAACTATTGCTGCAAAATTAGTATCCAAAATTTTTTATATAAGGCAGAAAATAGGGAAAAAACTCCCAAGGTGAAGTGATTGAAATAAATAGGCAGGTCCCCTTCCCTCAGTGCAACAAATCCAGATGCTGGATTTATCAAGACAGGCTTCTTTTGTCTGAATGATATTGTGGTGGTATGTGTGTGTAGGAAAATATTTTAAACATTTCTATTGTGATTGCTTTACCTCTTCTCATATTACAGTCTTCACAATAAAATCACAAGAAATATAGTATTGTAGCACTAAATACCAGTAAAATATAATTTAGTTGTTCGGCACTCTATGTATGTCACAGATTATTTTAAAATACAGGAAATTTACTTGAAATTAGAGTGTAATTAATCTAGTGCACAAATTTGTTATTGCTGATTAAATAATATGTTATTATTTGTCTCAGTTTCATGTGGAGTGCTGAAATAAGTTCTTGAGCATGTACTAACGTATCTCCTCATAGCCCATTGCTCTCTGTCAGTACCCCTATTTCTAAATGAATGGCTGTTATGAGAGGAGGTGAGTAAAAAAGAACATAAAAATGGAAAATAAAAATTTATTCAGGTACCAAAGTGTATGTAGAGAGAGGAGCAACTGGATCTTCAGCCAGATAGACGTGTGGATGAAAAGATGTGAGCACACAGAAAATGTGAGAAAGTATTAAATGAGAACACATAATAAACGGAAGTACTTTTCCTCCAGGTCATGCAGATCACTTTAGGATCACCAGCTAGCAATTAGGATAATGAGCTGCACGAAGGCCACTGTGCAGCTATAAGGAGGACCACGCAGTAACCAGCACAAAAAGGGAGGTTGATTGAACAAGAGTTCATTCAAGCTTTCATGACTTAGCAAAATGGAGAAGTGTGTGAAGGAAGAGCATTAAAGCTTTTGTTCAAGAGACTGATTCAGTCACATGCAAAATGATGATGAGTTTAGACATAAATTAAGGGGCATCAATAAGCTAAGTGGCTTCAGTTTTTGTCATTCCTTGGCAGCCATAGATAACAGTGCTTAATCACTGACAAGAAATGGAGAAATATAAACAAAGGGAACTGTGTACATAAATGAAGACTTTCTTTAGATTCCTGTTTGTTCCAGATGGATATTCTGCAGAGATTTGTGCAGAAATGCAGGATGTCAGAAAGGGTGCTAATGCTATCCCTAACAGGACTGCATGGAGTGTTTCAGGACAGGTCCACATTCTGCTTGAAACATGAGTCTGGACCTCACACTTGAGGACACTGCAGACATGCTAGCTAGAGGTAAATTCAAGCTTAGATGTGGGATTTTGGAAAGCCTAACACCACACTGGAAGAGGAGGTATGGACCAACATTATCTCTTTCAACTTCTGTAGGTTTGCAGCTTCCTCAACCTTTCCACCACCCTGTATTTTATCTATTTTGCAGTGGAGTTGCAATGGCTGCTATCGGCCAAACAAGTCAAACAGCAAGGCCTTTCTAGAAGAAACCTGCTTCTGAACCCTGGAAGGTGAGATGTAATCACAGCAGGGAATGAGAACAGGGTAGCTTCTAATAATATGGCCATGCAAGTGCTGATCTATTGGGAATGTGGACAAAGGAAAATTTGTTCCAAAGAACACTCAACTCATGAAGTTTCAGCTTCTCTTATCTATTATTAAATTAGGAATAGCAGTAGGGAAGTGAGTAAATATCAGAAAAACTGTCATATTTGAAGTCTATTTTTTCCCCCCACTTTTTTGCTTCATTGTATTTGACCTAAAAAATGCAGGAAAAAGGATCATGCTGTTGCCAACAAACTCAGGAATAAGCCTTACCCTAGTAATGTCATTATGTACCAGGATCAGTATGAAATATGTGCTATTTTAATCTCTTTTCTGTCTGCAGTAGAAATGTGTTGGTAAATGATGTAGCAAGCCTTGTTTGCAGGTGCAGGGGCACTTGAGATATTTGAATGTTATGGACTGCACTTATATATGACACATCTGAACGTAGCACACATCTGAACACATGATGTGTAGATGTTCCTTGAGCAGTGATTATGGTGAAGCCTTGTTCTTTGCTGTCATGCAGATGCTCATGTAAGTGACAGTTTTCCTTTCCTTCTGCAATCTAAATTTTGATTGCCTGGTTTGCGCAACACCACTGACAAAAAATCTGCTCCTTTTCTGCACAAGCCAGGGTGCACATGGCAGTGCAGGAGACACAGAAAAGTCAGATTTCTGGTGCCAGGACATACTGCTGATTTTGGGTAGAAAGGAGACATTAGGTCTGCCTCATACTATATTCCTTCATATACTGTGAGTCTAAATCAAAGCTGTCTGTGTGCAGATCCTTCAGCATTCAAGGATCTGGCACTTCAGTCACTGGATAGTCAGGCACTTTTTCTTGACTGTCCATCTTAGTGAACTCAAAGGGTGGAATGGTCTTTCAAAAGCCCTAAACATCTATATGAGAAAACAAAGTCTGGAAGCCACAACCTATATTCCACAGTTTCCTAATCCATCAAAGCATACAGAAAATCACAGTAACCCTGCAAATATATTGCAATAACATATTTTCTGAAGACAAAAATATGACACATTTTACTTTCCAAAGTCAGCAGCAGAGACTAAAAATATTAGATTAGTTTTCCAAACATACATACCTAGTTGTCATGTTTTTCATGGTTTTGCTCTTCTGTTTTTCCTCCTATTTGGAAACTGAGATAAAATCTTTGCTCTCCAGCCATCCAGATTTTGACATTGGTCAAAATGTTTCCATCTTCTTCTCTCAAGTAGCTGAGATAGAGATACCTATAAGTCTCCCATGGGCAGAAAGCTTTCTATCTAAACAGGAAGAGAACAGGGAGGATGTAATAATACAAAAGAAAATTTGAATTTAAAACCCATCAGTAGAAAAGTCAATAGTAATTAACAGCCAACACTTCAAGCTATTGAAGCACTGCTGGAAGTATGACTGGAAAAAAATAAGACATCTATTCTGTAAAGAAAAATAGAGATTTTAGTTCTGTATCTTGAATTTACTGTATTGAATCACTAGTGACATTGGCTGTACACACAGGAACTGACATTCATGTCAGGTCTGCTTATGTCCAGAAGCTGGTAAAGGATCTAGTCTTTGTCAACAGAAGAATGGTGGCTCTGTAGGTATAGTTGAAGCAGGAATATATCAGCTAAGAAATTTTAGAACTCCCTTACTTACTTACTTTCTCACAATCTTTGCATTTTTGTCTCTACAATGCTTTTATTCTACTGTCTTATTCCCTGAGAGTCCTATATTCCTTATCTTGCTACCAGCTTAAAAGGTGTGGGGCCAAAAGGTGTGTTTTAAATTTGTGTCTCCTGACTTTATGGTGCTGAAACAAAGAGCCAGTGCAAATATGAGCTCTGTAGAGGCCCAGAGAAGCTGACTTTAGTCTCAGGGTCACAGTGTTAACAAAGTGACCCTTAAAACAAGAAAAATGGGAAATACATTCATATTTCTTATTTAATCTTCAGAGACATATTTAACCCTTCTTGGTGCTGACACACTTGATAAGTTCTACATACTACATGTGGGATGGCTGCTGTGAGAGCTTCCAGAAGTTTGTTACACTTTGCTATGGGAACATGGGCATGCTGTCAGCATCACATTAGGCATTGGTGAACAGGGATTGACAGCACAAGATCAGTGATCACACAGTTGGGTCAGTTGTGGACAAATTGGTTCTGCTTTTCAATGAATCTAAACAAAAAAAAAAGCTCCATCAATGCTGACATTTGCCATATGATCTCTCAGAGAATACACTATCAGTAGCTTTCATGGTTTTTTGGCTTGGTGGCCCTAAAGCTTATCTGCTGGGTTGGTTAGGAGAGAGGAGAGTGTGGAATAATGAAACAGGAATATGTATAAATGAAAAGAAGGGAAAGAAGTAGAATAAGGATGAAGGATGATTGGAAATCACTCTTCATACGTAATTCAAAACATTGGATATCTGATTGCTGTGGTCAGAAACCTCTTAAGTACTATTATCCTTAATTTCTCCTACTGTAAATGTGATGGAAGAGACCGGTGTTCTGATGAATCATTGTTTTTGTAGCATTACTGTGATGTTAATGGGTCTTGGTAATGAACCAAGATCCTGCTAAGTGCTGTACTAAAACAGACTGGAAAAATATCCCAGGTAATTTATGTGTAAGACATGAAAGTACAGAAAGAAAAATGAGAAAATACAAGAAGATAAGAATAAGTTGATAAGTATAATCATATGATTAAGTTGATAATCAGATCACATGTCATGTACCATTTTCAGGGCTTGGTTTTGACAGGCATCAGAGAAAAAGTGTGTCCTAAGAAGGAATTTGAGGGAGGACAGTGCATTAAATTTGTGGCTGTCTAGTAGAACCTCCTCCCAAATGTGAGACACAGTATGTAAAAAAGATCAAGGGCTACTTTTAAATTTTATTTTAATGTAAATGAATCAGTGATGGAGCTATTTTCTTGGGTTGACTGGTTAGGGCAACTGCCTTCTTTGTAGTAAATGAGGTCTGATAAATAAAGCAGGGATAAATCATAAAGCGCCCTGAAAAAGGAGACTCATAGCTCATTAACATTCTGCATGCATATCAACAATGTAAGATTTAATTAATGAAGGTAAGACCAAAGGATGTCATAATTACCACAAAGGGAGGTAGTGAAATCCTGTGAAAAACACAGTTGAGATACAGCATATAAATAAAATACACATAGTTTAGACACACTGTGAATGCAGAATTGTAGGCATGTAGGCTGTTGCTAGAGTCCTGCAGGGCCAGTGCTGGGTGACAGGCAGGGAGGGTAGTTAAACTGTCTGCAAGGCTGATAGAAGTTGCAAGTGGTGAGAGATTGCCCAGGAAGGGCTGGCTTTGATTTTGACTAGGTTGAACTGACATTGGTAGCTAAAAGCCTTAATGAGGTAGCACAGAATTATTTTTTTCTTTTAATCGACAACAGTTCTAGCTGCTGCTACAGTAAGGAGCAGGGGCTGATGAAGGAGAGTGAACACATAAATCTTTCTCCTTCTCTAATCTGCAGCATTGCTGTTGCTGGTTTTCTGAACTACTGCCTTTAAAGTGTGAACAGAATAAGTCTATAGGAGAAGGGAAATAGAGACATACGTGTGCGGTAAACAACAAGAATAGTGAGAATAAATGAATGAGGACTACCTGTCAAGCTGAAGGAGAAAGACTGTAATAATTGGAAGCAATTTTTTCTTCAGCATGCTGAATGGTTTCATTTGAATGACTTTTTACCTGGACAAACTTGCTCTTGAACATGTGAGTAGAGGTAAAAAGAGACTGTATTCTCCTTGGCTAAGAAGTCTCTGAATGTCACACGTAATAGGCATTTGACTTGAACTGATGCTCTTAGAATCAAACTTGCTGTTCATTTTGCCTGTCCCAAAAATTAAAATAAATTTACAAGTTAAAGGTAATACAGATAAAAAGGCCTATATATAAAAAAAAACCCCAAACCCTGATGCTTGTAAAAAGAAACAAAGATAATCCTTCCTGATAGGCTTTATTATACCATGAAAGACCTCTCCTCCCAAAACACACATATTTAAGAACACACGACTTTAAGTGCAAAAGGGAACTTTGTAAGGCTTTCTAACAGCTCTCAACTCCTCTTTTACTATTTCTTTAAGGAAAAAGGGCCTGTGAGTCTACAAACACTAGTTTGCACATGCTATACTAGACTTCAGTATGTTCTTTTTGTTTATAAGTAATCTTATATATTTTTGGCACTGATAAGACAATGTAGTTTTTATTTATATGTTTTTTACATGAGTATAGTGACATACTTTGCAAATAACAGTAGAAACCCTTGGGTTGTTCTCAGTGCGAGATGGTGAATTCTGTCTTTGCAGCTTTTGGATCACATGCTTTTGTCAGACATCAAGAAGAAGATAATGTTCTGAAGTATAAATTCTCCAGCTACTGATCAAGCTGACTTTTAACACAAAAGCTGGAGAACAAGTAATATAATTAATTCCCTCAATGAGGGGAAAAAACCCATTCAAAACTAATAAATAATTACAATTAAAAAATCTTTATTAAACAGCTAATTTCTATTAACCTAAGTGATGGAATGCCACAGAGTATAGAAATACCCTGCCACTAGCCTTTTTAAAAACTAGATGTAGACTGATACTTCCCATTCATACCTTGTTTCACTTAGGTCCATCCAGTTTTTACACAGAGAGTATGCTGAAGGAAAGAGAGGACACAAATGCCCCAGTCCTTCCTGCAGTGTCCACTGGATTTCTCCCACAGCTGGCAGCATTATCAAGGCAGAGTCTTGACGGTGTGGCTTTCCTTGTTGAGTTTATTTGAGTCACAACATGAAGAAAAGTGGTGCTTGAGTGCACAACACAGCAAGTTTTGTCCTGCAGGGTGGTTTGGAAGAACTCAGCCCAGTCACTGCTGACACAATCATACATCACACAGTTTGTGTTCTGACCATGCTTGGCATCAATTCCATTTCTTGGTTGTATCAGGGCAGAGATGTAACAGATAGCTTGGGGTCACCTGTAACAAAAGGACATTAGGGCATGATAACATCAGAGATTTTTACCTAGGTATTGTCCATGCAGTGCAGGTTGCCAGAGAAGAGTTGCTCTGCTCCGTGAGGGATGATGAGCTGGGAACCTCAGCAGAGGGATTGCTTTGAACAGTCGAGGCACAGCTCTCCAGTCCTGCAGAATTCAAAGTGAATGGTGGTAACAGGGCCTGCTGGCAGGCACAAACAAGACAAGCTGCAGGATCAGATCTGAGGTCTATGTTGTGACTCTTCCAGGAGTCCAGTCAGGAGTAGCAGGAGACAGGACCATAGTATATATCCAAGGAAGTCCAAACAGGAGTCACAGCAGGCAATAGGTGCAACGACATCCTCTCTCCAACAAGAGAGAAGCTGGGGCTGAAGTAGCTCCCAGCCCCGTGGCAGAGGCAGTGAGGTGGAGATCCCAGGTGCAGCTTGTAAGAGCATTTAAGGCCTATGGGGGCACTCAATAGGCCTTAAATGCCTATTGTTAATAAGCCCAAGTGTTAATAAGCCAGTTTAACATGGAGCTTGTATTCCTCCGTCTTACTCTTGGTACACAGCATCCATACAAACATACAGCACCAGTGGCCTCACCCTTTTTCCCTTCCCTGGCTGATCAGGATGGAGATCCATTAGTGGGAAATACAAAAACATATTCAATGCGTGTTCCATCAGCAGCTGAGCTCAGACATCTCTCCAGTATCTGGCCTCTGGATCTCAGTCTTCCCAGCTGCTGGCATCTGGATATATTAGCCCCTGAGACTGCAACCCCACTCCTGTCACACAAACACACAATCTTAGTGGTTTCTGCAGGAGCTGGCTTTGGACACACATTGCACCAGACCAGCCTGTTTCACCCTTTTATCCCTCTTTTTTCCTACATCTGTTCCTCCACAAGTCACCTACACCCATTTCTTTCTTTTGTTCCTCTACTTAACATCCCACAAACTTTGTGCAATCCTAAAACACCTTTCCCCTTAATCTCCAGCGGAATGCATTGTGCAGTCCCAGACAGAAACCTCCTGTGGTCTGAAAGGTGGTTGTAAGAGCCCTCCCATCACCTCATGCGGGTGGATCTTACACCTGGACAGGGGCTGAGGCACTTCTGCCACAGCCCAGGGAGGAGCTCAGCCAGGGTGTCCCTGTGAGTTCTTATCTTGGGTTCCTGCCTGCCCTGTACCTGTGTCCTCCTCTGTGTCTGCTGGTGATGGCCTTTGATGGGCTGATGGCTCCTGTGATGGGCCTGGGAGAAGCTTTGGCAGGTTTGCCCACCCACCATCCTCTGTGATCCTTAGTGTGTCTGCTTTTTATCCCACCCCTTAACAAAGAACTGCTTTCTTGGCTTTCTTTTTTTTACTGTTTTGGTTGTGATTTTTGTTTTGGTTTTGGTTGGCTGG
Organism: Rhipidura dahli; assembly: GCA_013399225.1. Lineage (NCBI taxonomy): Eukaryota > Metazoa > Chordata > Aves > Passeriformes > Rhipiduridae > Rhipidura > Rhipidura dahli. The sequence continues at coordinate 114,721 of VXAC01001810.1, forward strand.
TTTTTAACTTTGTTTGGTTTTGTGTGTGGGATTGTTTTGTTTTGGTTTTTGTTTTATCTAACCCCAGTCACCACCTCTTAGAAAATATTCAGTTCATGAAGAAAGCTGCATCATGATTCCTTAGCAATGCAGGTTGCCAAGAGCATATTAAATCCTATCTTCTGCTTTGTTCTCTTGCTTTTCATAGCACATTGGGCAAATTGATTGGATTTGGCCATTAGGGAGTAAATTACAGAAAATCAGTCATGGATGTACAGTGCCAGCTATTTTATTAAGATGGGCTCAAGTACCATTGCATCTGCATGTATGCCTCTCCCCTCTTAAGACTGGCAGATAAATAGCTCTCAGGCCATTTTTATTTTCATTATTCAATATCCTCAGTGATGATTAGCTACTTAGCTCTGACACAAAAGTCCTGGCAGGCAGCACAATACACCACAACCAACCTGCTGTCATCAGCATTGGCTCCAGTTCACTCGCCTACGAGATCCCCCGAGCTCATTCTCTCGAGTGCAGCCCACATCCTGAGCCACAGAGCTCTGCAGAGCCACATCCCAGGAGATTGACCACCAGTCTTGACCACGAACAAGCCTGTTCCAGCGGCCTCATCCAAATACAAGAGAGCTATAGGAAAATATTAAGGCCAATTCTTTTCTCTGAGGCATCTCCATGAATACATGAGGATGGTCTTGGTCTTCTGGCTGTTCTCCAAAGCGGTGCAAGAGCATCCTGAAATGAGCATAGCTGAAGAGGCTGTCAGCAGCAGCAGCAGCAAGAGATCTAGCTGGCAATAAACCACAAGAAAAGATCAGGCATAATAAGGTAAAGTATCAATATTACAGCATAGCTGTCAAGCCACCAAAGCAGGTCTTCCCACAAAACATAGAACGGATCCTCAGTGGAGGTAATCACTGTGTTCTCCAGTATCAGATTGAACTGAAGGCAACTAAATTCCAGGAAGATACCCATTTACCAGGACCAAGAACTGCAGATGGATGGCTCAAAATTGAGTGGAAGTGAGTTAAAACAGCTAAGAAAATTTAACAGGGATAAAAGTAAAATGAGTCATACGAGGAAATTATTTTCTTAAATTGTAATTATAATTACTGTTCCTAGGTTGACTACTACCAATAAGGCATGAGAATTTATCTTTTTAAAGAAAATAAGACTATTACCAATAAAGCATGAAAATTTTAAGATCCATAAAAACATATCAGTCAGAAGTACTAAAGAACAAAAATTATTAGGAAATAGAGAACAAACAGAAGTCAACATTATGTGGCTAGTATAAGATAGTGATGCCTTTTAATATCTATGCAATTCTGATCTCCTTTTCCCAGCAATAAATAATAAATAATAAACCTGAAAAGGGTGAAAAGAGGAGGAACAGGGATGGGTGATATGGTTTAGGGGTTACAGTGACAGTGCTGCATTGGTGGTTGGACTTGATGATTTTGAAGGTCCTTTCCAACTTTGATGGTTCCATGAATCTGTGATAGAGTTCATCCAATTTACAGACCCTTGGATATGGTCTGTGACCATAAAGTGCAGATTACATAGATTAGGACATTTAATTTGAAAGACAGCCATCTATAAAATTACGGATGGCAAAGTGAGGGTGACTTCTCTTTATCTGCTCCAACACAAAAACTAAGAGGCATCAAACAGAAGTAGGGGGTGGCAGATGTAGAAAAAACAGAGGAGATGCTGCTTTACACTGTGAAAATGTGGGACTTTTTGCCACAAACACTATGGGTGCTGGGGTAGTATTTGGAAGTTGGATAATTATCTCCTTGCCATGCATTTATACTTCTCTGAAGGTGTGAACTATTGGCCATTTTTTTGCACAGGGCCAATTAAAAAGAAAAAAAAAGTCTAAAAGTGCACAGGCCACACAATGTGGGGACATTTCTGGCGTTGTTTCCTTCACAGCAGATTCTTAAGCAGTCCCACGGAAACTTCTCCTGTTAGTACAAGCCATTGCCAGTGTAGGAAGATGTGTTTGTAAATGTCCATGCTGGCTTCTTGGCCCACTGTCTGGTCTGCACATGGTCACAAAATTCAGTCCCCCTTAGTGCTCCAACCAGCACAATGCTTCAAAATTACTAAGTCACTGGTTACTTTGTCATAACAGACAGACCTAGACAGGAAAGGCTCTTGTCAGACACATAATGTGTTCTATTGTTTTTGAAAAGCTTTACATCTTTGATGAGCTAACCTTTTTTGTCCAGTTTCTGTTTGGTAATATCATTCTTTAAGACCCTCTTGGGCCACAGTAAAATCTGCATGAGGAGAATGCCAGGTACTGACAAAAACCACTTTGCATGCTTCCTTGTCAGTCCAGTGGGTAGTTTTTTGTGTGCTGATATATATGTGTATATGTGTGTGTGTATATATATATGTGTGTGTATATGTATACTTACCTTTCATTTTGCCTTACACTTTTCTTGAAGCAACTTTACTTTTCAATCCCTGGTTATCAAGACCAGGTCAATACCTTTGTTTTCTGTGGTACGCTCAGATAATCTGCAGAGTTGGTAGTGTACAATAAGGTTTCAGTTTCACTTGTGAATTAACTCTGCAAAAATTACTTGCTTGCCTGTATTTTTAAACATAATTTGGGTCCATGGAAATGCAGAAGTCCTTGCATGGGGACAGAGTATGCTGGGTATTGCTGTATAGTGCTGGGACAGAGCAAATCATCTGAGCCAGATCAGCCTAAAACTAGAGAGCTACTGTGCCTCTGTGCATCACCCTTTTGAAAGCTTTGTATTCCAAGAACTTTATCAGCTTGTGTGCAATATGGCACAAATGCATAGAGCAAGTCTTAATTGAATGCTGAATATGAGTCACTAAGCCCTTCCAGAAAACATGCAGCTACCAGCAGTTCATGAGGCTGTAACATTTGCAAAACGTGCAGGCTTTTCCTCCCCACCAATTACCCAAGATTTGCCTGCATTTCAATGCTGACTTTAAATCCAGCATGACAACTCATCTTTCTGAGTGGTGGCTAGAATAGATTTACTAGAAAACAACAGTCAATTTTGAAAGAAAACAAACAACCAAAGGAACAAAAAAAACCATAAAAGAAAACACAGAAGAAATACCAGTGTGACTTTTTTTCACTCTGAGTAAATATGGAAATCCAGCTGCTGACATTATCATGCTGAAAATGCTGTGCTTTTTCTCTTGAGACCAGCTGGTGCTCGGAAGGCAAAGGGTTACAGTACACAGAGATCATGTTCTTCATCATGAGGATAAGGCACCTAATTGCCAATTATGGACCAAATAGTGCTATGGGATGCTATACCTTGTTGTACAGATTGCTGCTTTAATGACCATCAGCTGCTACAGCTGTTCTGCCCATGCAAACCCTTTGTCATCAATAGTTGTGACTCTGATTGTCCTCTTCTCCTAGATGAGTCTCTGCTTTTTTTGAGTACATGCATAAATGCCCTTCCATGTCAAACCTGTAGTCTTAGGTTTCAGCTTTTACATGGGAGTAACACCAGCTGGCTTTAAATTCAAGGAGAGTACTGTAGATATAAAGCATTTGAGCAAAGAGTTTCTTACCCAGATTTTTGGGAAATGTGTAAAATACCCTCACAAAATAAATATTGGGTTGGGAATATATTCCTGAATTTATTTGGGATAAAAGAAATGTTTGGAAAGTGCTAGCAAAAATGACAGACAATTTGCATGATCCTCCACTCTGTTTCCTCAGGGAAGTACAAAGTTCTATATTCAAATGTATCAAACACATGTTACTCAAGGAGGGGACTCTGCCTTTAAACAACTATTGAACTTGATTGCTAGTGAGTCTTTATGCACTTTATGCACTTCCTGAGATGTGTTTTTAGCAATAACCAATACTTACAGCTTTTTACTATCTCACCCTTATTTTCCTTGTCTTCTTTTTGTCAGCTACAAATCACATACCTGGAAACATCTCAGCACTCTTACTAGGTAAGAAAACAAAGCTCTGATATGTTTCTTTTGTTTTAATATGTATTTTTCTTATTTAACACAAAACTTCATGAATAGTTCAGGTGATGGTGCTGTTTTTGAGAAGTTGAGTATTAGAATACAGTAGAGGGCCATCAGAAGTACATCACCTTAGCCTAGCATTGCTTTTCTAAATAAGATATCCCACTGCAAAGTACCACCTCGAGAGGTAGATCCTGCCCTGAAAGAGCTGGCAGAGGTGTCAGCCTGGGGAGCTTTCCTGAGCATGGCTGAACACTGCAGCCATATGGAGGCACCGAGGCTGGCAGTGCCATCCCAACACTGACAGGCTCTGAACCAGGGCAACCAGATGTGAAACGTGGACCCAGCCACAACACCAGGCACTTCTGTGGTCAGTGCAGAGTTTGTGCAGAAGGCAATGCTTAAACTTGGTGCACAGTGGCAAGCTGGGGAGGAAGAAGGCAGGACCTGCTGGATGATTTCATTTGCATATTGTCCTTAAGCAGTATCCATGTTTTAATATGTTTTAAGTGCAACCCCTCAGCTCAAGAATCAAAAAGTCTAAAAATTCCATGCTAATTAGTAATCTCTGGAGTAATACAAATCTGTAATAACTACCTGCAGATCAAAGACATTTAATGTTTAGCATATTTTAATACCAAGATAGAATTAATTTTGTAATTTCAGTAATTAAAGCATAGAAATCAGTATTTAGAATAGGCCAGTTGATTCTTTTATTCATCTGAGTGTGTACAGCCAAATTTTGTGTGATGGTTCACATTCATAGGTTCAGTCAAGGTGTTTGTATGAGGTAGCTGGGATACAAAAGTTGCTGTAGGATTTTGCAGGTCACTATTGGATTATCCCAGCTGGATGAATGGGACTCAGAAAGCCCACTGCATACATTTCTACCCATGATCATTCCATGTATATGCACTGAAAAAACAATGCAAAAACAAGAAAACAACAACAATTGGAATACCAGCCCCATCTTCAGTCGCTGATGGCATTGCTGCTTCTTGTTAAGGTATTATTTTGATTGTGCTAAAACCTTATATGGAGAAGTAAAAACAGGGAAAATATTCCTTAAATATTTCCATTTGCAAGTCTCAGTCCTTGAACAAAAGTAACCACATACCCTTTGTCCTTGATTTCTTTTCTGAAGCTTCCAACTTTCCCTGACAGTGTAAGTTGGGAATGTTAAAAGTACAATTTATCTATTTCTATCACAATTATATCAATTCATATTATAACAACCAAGGCAAATGCTTTAGATTGTAGGCTTCATAATTGACACAGAGAATGATTTACTCTACTGGTCCCAGGATTTCCTCACCAACATACTGCTATGGCTTCCAGTGTTAACAAAAGCTGGGCTCTGAGCAGCTCTCTCAGAAAGTGCAAAGCTTATATTCTTGCATAAGATTTTGAACACTGAGCTGAGGCCACTACAAGAAAACAGGGTTGCTACAGCAGTTTCCTGATTAACCTCCAAATGCTTGGTTTGTTACAATGCGTTCATTTGTTTCTAGGTGTTACCATGACAAGAAATGGTTTAGATGTAGCCAAGCATTATGTGTAGCATTGTGCCAACCCTTCTTAGCAACATTTGTAAATCTAAACCAGACCTACAGTTTTTCTGGCTGGGTTTCCTCACATCTTCCTTTTTATCTTTGTTGACCATCTCCAATTGCATGAACAGTCTTCCCTCAAGTTGTTATTGATGTCATTTATAAATTTCTGATTTTCATTACACATGCTGCCTATAATAACCCTTAACTACCTTATAATAATCCTTTGGTTTATAATAGGCAGTGTTCTACATCATTTCTCAGACATGAGTTAACCTGCCTCTCTCTTCCTTCTGTGGTTTAAAATAGCAGTACAGTAAAACCAGGCATCCATGAATTTAATTTTGTACCACCCTGCTGCTACACAGAAAGATCACAAATGTGGACATGTAGTCCAGAACAAAAAAAATATCATCAGCAAGTTGTTTCTCTGAACAATCAATCCCTGGATTGCCTTCAAACATGATGTATACCTACCTGTCTTCAACCTTTGCAATAGCCCATGCAGCGAATTTCACAGCAGAGTTTGGTTTTAAACCCAGCCTGAGGGATGCCCTCTGCAGTTACCATGGAACTACAGCTCTGGTCCACTGTGGCAGTCAGGATTTAAACCCAGTGTTCTGTCTTCTCCCTGAGTAAGTCTTCAAAAAATACTATAGATAAATGTTCTGGCTTCACAAATGGAGTTGGTGGGATAGCATTTTTCCCATGAACTCCAAGAAGCAAGGTGTTGTAGGGCACTGCTATAGTCTTAATCCCAGATGAAATGTGAAGCTACCAAAATACAGAATCTGGTAGGAGCTGAAAAGTCCCTATTTTGGGGGGGCGGGGGAGGAAAGAAAAAGAACAAATTCCAGACAGTGCAGCACAAGGGTTGTGTGCAATTGCTGTGCAGTTTAGGTGGGGGGGAAAAGTATTCTCCAGCTTTGACTAGACTGATTGTAACCCCACCCCACCTCAAAATGCTGCTTTCTATTTTGTCTCTTGGGAGGCGTGAGAGAGAAAGCTCACTCAGTAGTTTCAGTTCACTCATGACACTGTACATGAGAGAAGGCCCTAGATTGCATATACTATTTTTCTTCTTCCCTATGCTCATCCCCCACTCCAAATACCCTCCTACATCACCACCATAGTTTTTGTTTCAAACAACAAGGCTGAACAGGTGAAATTTTAAATAATGATTGAGGATTTTTTTTATTCATTTAAGTTTCGATATCATTACAGAAAATGTTATGGTACAGAGTTGTTTAACATTAGTTTTATTTCTTTGCTCATTTAATTTCCACACGAATGCTGGTAACACTAATATCTGTACAAGATCAGTCTTTGATTTTTTTTAGTTTTTAGTTCTGTACATTTTTAAATGTATTGGTTAAAAAGGCTGTCAGCACTTAAGGAAGCAATTTTTTTGTTTGTTGAAATAAAAGGTATCCAGTTACTGCCCAAGAGTACTGAGCTGGGTGGCTGCCAGGACAAGAGACATCCCTGAATGCGCAGCGAGGCGAGAAAACCTCGGGGCTTCATTGGGTTCCCAGTGCAGCCACTCTGCTTTTGGCACTGTGCACATCAACACGAGATACAAGATAAAGAACAAGCAGAAGCTCTCTGTGAAGCGGTTATGAAGCATACTAATAAGGGAAATCCAAGTGTTGTCTACGCTAGTATAAATAAGCAGACAGCCTTGTTTTAAGAGCATAAGTAGTTGTATCTTAAAGATGAGAAAAAACACAAGTTCTGCAGGCACCTACTGCTGTCTACTAAAAGCTACCGCTATTAGAACTAGCATTGAACACACAAAGCAATTGCAAGAAAAGGAAAAAGTTGCTTTGATATAATCAGAATAAATTTCTTTGTTAAGATTTGTTTTAAAGTTCTTTTTTAAAAGGTATTTATTTAAATTCCATTTGAAATATACTTCAAGATGTTGACTATACTGATCAACTTTTATCCAAATCGGAAAAACTAGCTGTGCCGTTGCATATTACAGGATACAGTCAATGATATGTGGACATGCATCAAAGCTTCGCTCTTGCTGGTGACATCATAGCCTTCCAATGACCATGACATCCACCACCTCCCCCTTGTGAAGCTCCACATACTGCTCTGTCTTTGGAGGTAGCATCAACAGTCCATTGGCACTGCGCATACTCATCAGACGACTGCTCATCTGATTCCCTGCAGGACAGAGGGAGAACAGTTTCAGTTAAGTCTTCAGTTAGTTCCAAATGCTGTGACAGGGTGCAACAAACAAAAGCTGCTATGATGAAGATGTTTATGTGGCTAACTTGTTCATTGGAGCTGGGATCTTGCTGTTCCAAGGTGGATGGAAACAGACAACTCTGTGGAGACTTAGTCAGCCTCTCACTGCACCGACTCTCAAAACCATCACTCCCTTTCCTGATTGCTTTCCTATCCAGCCTTCCGCATTATCTGTGCCATGTATCTTGTCCTAGTAAATTGCTAATCCTATCAAAATTACTTTATTTTTCAATTTGTACACCTATTCCAGTTGTACAAACACTAAAATCAGCACAGTCTAGAACATTTTTATATGTTCAGTTTTTAATATACTGTTCTAGAATAAATTCGATTAACTTTATTCTCTCTGAATAGAATTATGTATTCGATTGGAAAGGTTCTACTGGTTGGAAAAAACCTCCAAGATCATTGAGTCCAACCTTTGACAGAACACCACCATTTCAACTAAATCATAGTACTAAGTGCCATGTCCAGTTGTCTCTTGAACTCTTCCAGGGATGGTAATCCACCACTTCCCTTGGCAGCCTGTTCCAATGTTCAACAGCCCTTTCAAAAAGAAGTTCTTCTAGATGTCCAACCTGAGCCTCCACTGGTGCAGCTTGAGCATTTCCTCTTGTCCTGTCACTTGTTGCCTGGCAGGAGAGACCAACCCCCACCTGGCTACAGCCTCCTTTCAGGTGGTTGTAGAGAGTGAGAAGGTCTCTCCTGATTCTCCTTTTCTCCAGACTAAACACCCCCAGCTCCCTCAGCCACTCCTCACAGGAGTTGCTCTTTAAACCCTTCACCAGGTTCAGTGCCCTTCTCTAAGAAATTCTCCAGCACCTCAATGACATTCTTGTACTGAGAGGCCCAGAAGTGAACTAATATTTTCCCTGTTGGAGACTCACATATAGTGCTTTTTATTGAACAATTTGGATGTAGCAAAAAGACAGTTAGTTGTTTAAGGACCTAAATATCTTGCAAAAGTGTCACAGTCAGCTTCCTAGCAGTACACAGCTAAACCAGTATTCAAATCTAGTACTTACCTCAACTGCAGCTGAGTGTCTGGAAGTATTCCTTGGTGGCAAACGTGACTAATAAATCCTTAGTCTGCTTTAAGAGACCATCTAGAGCCTCTGCTATTTTTCCTTCTTTTCCAGTTCAGCTAAAATCACACTTTTTTTATTTGTATTGCTCCTACCTCTGTCCCAACTCATGTTTGTTTAATACATGCACAACAGCAAAAGGAAGCAAATGTGCCTGACTGCAAATAAGCTTAGTGGATGTTTATAAAAATCAATGTATGCACATATGCAAGCATACAGGTGTAGAGTGTGTGTATAAAGACAGGTTATTCAACTAAAGGATGTTTTAATAGTTAAATTGACAAGCCATATCAGCACTGAATTTTGTACTAATGTATATGTATGCATGTGCACAAGTGTGTCAGCAAATGAGTCTGCATGAAGAAGGTTCTATGAAAAAAACATGTGCACCCTCTTGGTTGTTCCCAGACACATCTGTAGGAAGGCAAGGCCATGTGTGAGTGTCTGTCAGTCTGTGTCACTGGGCACTGACCTGTACTCTGTGCCCAAGGTAGTGGCTCTTGGTGATGCCAAGTCAGAATGCACCGATGATATTCTGGGCGGGGGTCCAATTTTACATCACATGATAACTGTAGGATTAAAAAAGAAAGGATGAATATGTCATGCATTCACATTGCACTGTCTAAGATAATGGAATAATCTGCTCAATTGTTTTTCCTTAAAAACAGTCTTTTCAAAAACTTGCATTTTGAGGTCAGATGGCATCTAGTGCAAGATTAAAAGCTGTAGAAGGCAGAGACTGCAGTATTAAAGGAAATACAACTGTGATATTACAATATCAAAGTGTGTGAAGGAGTCTACATGCATTAAGTGGAATATTTCAAAGCTCTTCCTTTACTGAGAGTTTACAGATAGTATTTCCCTAGAAAAAAGCCTGGTCTCTGGATTACATTGCATAAAAAAAAATGTGATTCACATTCAAAATCCTGCTAGCTCTGACAAAAGGGAAATGGCCAATCTTTGAAATGAAAAGACATACAGGGGATGGCTCATAATGGAAAATTCATGCAAAAGTGAAGGTCATTGCAAATTGCTCTGTCTTTTAGAATATTTTAATTGTGAGATAAAATCTGGATGCTTGAGGAAGGGCAAAAGATATACATGGGATAATCTGTAAGAGAAAACTGCATAGCCAAGAACACTAAGAAAACTACAAAAGGTGATGTATTCCTTGGTACTTTATTTGAATCAGAAATAGAAGAAGACATTATAATAACATGCTTTGAATCCATATTAAACAGAGTTACAATATCCATGATTTATTAGAAAAGTGAGAAGAGTTTAAGGAATTTATATTGCTTAGGGTGGGGATCATGTGGGTTTCTTATATAAGTAACTCAACAAAAAGGTTTTAAAGTTTGTATTTTCTGTTGCTAATACAGAACTGTCCAACTCTAGGCATTCACAGAATACTCTGCATTTTTTACCATAGCCTAAAACAAATGTCTTTTTTAAGCAGGAGAGTGTCCTTCCTGCCTGATTGGGAAATGGCTGCCTCTGCATCAGTATATCTTGCTCCATTAGATGGCCATCTAACTCTAAAAAATTATGGGACTGAATGTTACCATTAACAGAGACTGAGAATGTACCTCTATTTGTGTGAATGTCCTTCTACTGCAGAACTAGTCTAGGGCTCAGATTCCACAAACACAACAGTCTTTCAGAGCCCAAAGAGCTGTGCTTCAACATCTGGAGAGCATTTTTAAGTAGAGGACCAGCTTCTTACCCTGGCTTTGATGATGGTGGGCCGAGGATCCAGGATACCCTGCATTTTCCTCAGTGCAGGAACAACAAAGAGATTGCAGGTGACAACAGCTGACACAGGGTTGCCTGCAGGACAAAGAACAGTTGGTGGTGATGCCCTCTTGATTTATTGTGAAATACTGAAAGAACTCATATTTTTATAGCAATTTCACTCTGAAGGACCCTACAGAGCTTTCCATGCTAAGTACTAAATACAGTACAGACTGCAGTGGTGTGTGGCAAGGGGCATGTGGCAAGTACACCTGTTAAAGCTACACTCTGGATGATGCTGTGCTGAGGTCCTGCTCTGACCAGAATTGCCCCATGTTCCTCAGGCCCCACCATTTGCCTCTGTTTTTCCGCTGCCTTTGTCCTATGCCTGCATTTGTCTGGGGCTGGAGCAGAGTTAATTGTGCATAGTTATTGGCTCTATCCTCACAGGGCTCTTTATTCATGACTAATGGTTCCCAGACACCAAGGGAAAAATAACTTTCAGTTCCCTAACAGAGTGGCAAAATGCTTTAGGACAAATTCTGAGGAGAATCCTACTGATTTATATGTTTTCTGTTGGCTCACAAGAGAGGTGTATGACCACCTGTCAAACACCAACGTCTTACACAGCTGGACTTCCCTAAACAAGGGTTTTAAAATAAATACTATGATCAGATAGATGCTCCATTGGTCTCTTTTCTGGAAGAAAATGTACTGCAGCAACTAAAGCAAGAGACTATAGAAGCACTAGAGATACATCTGAAAACCACCAGCTTATCAAGAACAGGATTCCTTGTGTAGTCAAAACTCATGGAAAGCCAGAGCAGTAAGAAGAAATTAATTCCTCCTCATTTAGAAGGACAGAAATCCATAAGGAAATGTTTATTCTGAAGGAGTGCTTTCCCAGGGCACGCAGCAGTGCAGCCGTGCTGCCCTCTTTTGGTTCCACAGTATAAGCACGATAAACAAAAATATCCGCGACATGTTCTGGGTACTCCCTTATTTTTGTCTCAATTTTCAGTATGTCAGAGTGGATGCACTGACCTACACACACAAGATATTTATGGTGAAGGGGGAGGGAGCTGTAGGAAAAAACACCCCTGTAAAAAAGGTAAGGAAATTGTTGGATGGAAGAAATTGTAAGACCTGTACCAGAAAAGTCTGAGGACAGGGACAAAAAGAACTCTTTAGCACATCCCTGTAAGTCCCTCTCTTCTGGAAATTTCTGAGAAAACTTTACAGGTACCTTCCTTAGGGGTCAACACCAGGCACAGGTGCTGTGAAATGTCACTATTCTGTTTCATGTCTGTCATCTATGCACAGCAACAAAAGTAATCCACAAAACATTTTACCTGGGAGTGCAAAGATTATTTTTCTTACGCCGTCAATATCCAGAGTTGCAAAAGTTGTTGGCAGGCTATGGAAAAAGAAAGTTATTTAATATCTGCATTAGAATTTGCCAGAACATTATAATATTATTTAAAACATATGGAAAAGAAAACAAAACAAAACAGGACATCTCTCTCTCAGCAGTTCATTAGCACCTGCTGCTTATTCCATACTGGAGGTATAATCCTCTCTTTGTGGTGACAGAATAATTTTTCTTGATATTCACGTCTGAAGTTTTAAGTACACAAATTTGGAGAGGGAAAATCCAAAAGGAGATGAACTAGTGATCAAAAATCTAAATCCTGTCTCCATGCTAGAAGCCAATTAACAATGAAGTAATACTGAAATTATGCAATTGCAAAGCTGTGTTTGTTTTTCATATAAGGGTTTCCAATTTTTTATAACATTGGTGAGTCTAATTCTCTTACTCCAGTCTCTACAGCAGTACTGACAAGGGAGAAGTATTTCTGAGCAGCAAATGCTAGCTGCTCTGCAGATGAACAAATTCAGACACACGGGCAGAGCTGCAGCCAGGTGAGACCCAGGTCTATCAATGAAGAGCCCTCTGCCACTTACTCCTGGTCAGCAGATGATAGTTTATAACTAGAAACAACTCTGGAGATTTGCTACACTTTGATCATTATCACCTAGTTTTGTATCTGCTAAGACTCACTGGTATCCTGTTTTACCAGGAGAAGTTAGTGTTTGACGTTCCTGTTTTAAAATGCCCCTGACATGATGGGAACTATGTGCCAGACCTCCAAGTGTTATAGCCAGTGCACAAACCAATGTACAAAAAATCAAATTGCTATTTCATATTTACTGGAAACTCTGAATTCTCATATGACATTTCAACACCATCTTCCAGTACTTTCTTCTGTCAGTGTCGCTAGGCAAGATAACCTTCCATGACTTCAGCAACTTTCAGACCAAATGGAGGGATGGTAAATCCCAGGCAGCACCCTGCACTCATGGAACACATCAAAACACAGGCATACAACAAAATCTGACTTAGCTCTTGGAACCTACTCAAGGGATTTTTTCCCAATACAGTAACTGCAATCTTCAATCTTTGAAGATACAGTTAATGAAACCCAAGATGCAGTATTTGCTACTGCAGTACAGCCAATGAAAAAGTGAGTGCTTACATTCTCAGCAAGAACAGATGACCAAACATTTTGGTAGCAATAGGAAATGCCTTTCTTGTGGCATAAAATGAAAAGGGACATTTAGGGAAAAATCCCATTTCTTAAAGTTTTTCCAGCTAGAAAACTTTCTAGAGAACTTTCTATTTGCTAGAAAGTTTACTGCTGCAAGTCTACAGAGGAATCATCAGAAGAAGGAATTATGTTCACTTACAAGTAACCCAGAACCAGAATTTAATATTCTGAATTCTCTAAACTGAGTTATCCATTCTTGTCAGCAGCAGAGACTTGAGTGCAGATTCTGCTTCTGGGACTTCCCTACATCAGTTGTAGCAGTATGACAGAAGCAGTGAGCAATTTCCATGCCTGGGCTACATCCACCATGGGAAGAAACAAGCTTTTAGCTCACTCATTTCTTCTTTGGAGGGGAGGTGGTGGTGGTAGGAGCAGCACAGGCACCAAGCCCACACACAGTTCTTCACCAGACTGTATGCAGAGACAGTGAAAGTATTTGCCTGTTTTCACAGCAAACACCCACTTGCAGCTCTGCTCCGTGACAACAGTTCTGGGCTAGAGGGAATCATTCTGCAAAGCTGTGCTTGATCTTGTGCAGCTGGACCATTCTGACCCAGCTTGCAAACAAACTGCCCTCCACAGGGAGTCAGGCAGAGGTGCAGACATCTTTCTGCTCTTGTACTGTGAAGAAAAGGGAACTCTCTCTTTTCAACATGTATAATTTTCATTCTCTCTGCAGAGTACACTTCCAGTCTCATTGATGAGCAGTGCCACAGCATAGGAAAGCAATGCTAAAACAGTTTTCTGAGGCAAACTAAACACATAAAGGACTGTGCTTACTTTAAAATTACTATGCTCAATATGCCAATTAGACAAAGCTTTGTAAATTAGCTGTCATTCCACCTCTCTCAGGGAACTGCTTGTGGGAATATAATTTATGCAAATTTTGTAAAATCTTTAAGCAAACTGTCCATTTAATGTCATTATATTTCCTGGTTATTTCGTGGTAATGTCAGTGTGAGCTCTGTGATCACACTGAAGGCTATGGTAGTGTTTATACCATGCTGGTTTCCCACCAGTCCCCAAACCTGATTTGCAACAGTTATCAGAGAAATATCTCTTACTGATAAAATATAATCTCTCTGTTCCAGTTAATTTCACCCATAAAGATGATGACTAATTCGAAGAAGACTGATTTTGCTGCTTTTCCCACATATATCTATCCTGTGGTTTATAATATATTTGGAAAAGTGAAATTTACTGAAGCACTTCACTAGGATATTTGGCCAATGTAGCCTCCACCTAGGCTGCCTAAGCAGAAAGATTTCTTACCCAGGTTTCATAAAAACTCTGCCAAAGTGAATCTGTGCGTGAAGATCAATATCCAGCACCTGTTTAAGATAGTCCTGTTGAATTAAAAAAAAAAAAAAATTAAGTAACATCAAAGTGGCTTTATATCATCTACATCTAAGCATTCAAAGCAACATCTAAGCATTCAAAGCAATTAATTAATATCAAGTGAAGATGAAAATTTGCATATCCTGAAAGTGCTACAGCCCAGTAGGGAATTTCCAGTATTTGAAAGAAAGTGCTTTCGAAAAGAAGTAAAGGACAGACTCATTTAGGTGCCAAACCTGACTCCATGAGGACATACATTTCATTAAAATTCACCTGCAGCATCAGAATCTTAGAGCACCCCACAAATACCTACTATTAAAACATTCTCTATGTCAAAGATGGAAAAAAAACTTTTATGGTTCAAAGTTAAGACTTTAAATGATCAAATTGTTTAACTTTTCCCATGGATTCTATGTAATTGTAGATTTAGAAATCTACTACTTTTGAAATCAATACTGTGCTGTAGAAATCATAGTTTTCCAGGATACTGTAATGATCATGATTTCTTGGGTCTAAAGGTCTAATTCACAGTGACTGGGTTTAACATTCCTTAGAAAGAAAAAACTGAGTGGCTTGTGAATGAGTTCAATTTAAATGATTTTGCATAAACATGATTGATCCAGTTATTAAAACAAATGGAATTACTGGTTTAATTTTTACTGAAAATTGCTGTGCCTAAAGATATAGTACCCTGTCTGTTCTGTTTAGTGAGGCTAAAGACACAGGCCATTACAGTCACCTGTGAAGACAGACTTTGAAAGCAGCAAATCTGAAACTCCCTGGCAGTTATCCCTTTCTTTTGTACGTCTATGTTCAAATACTTGGAAAGCAGCAATTCATTTCAGCCAGGCTTGAACTGTCAATTATTAATTGTATGAACCCTCTTTTACTTTCTGTTTACTTTTTGGATGTTCACAGCTATTTCATGAAAACTGCAGAAAGCTCAGCATCAGAGGGCAGACCATCAGTGGAATATAGAGCCCATTATGAGCCAGAAGGTCTGAATGTCTGTAAGACCACTCAGCAATCCAGCCACTTAATGTTTCCATGTCTGCACTATGTTGCCACATTCCCAGTTTAAAGACCAGCACTTGTCCTTGATTATTTTTCTAGGAATACTGAAGACAATGGGAGTAATTGAAAGTAATTTGCACTGGTTTAATTAATTATCCATTTTCATAACTTATCCAACAATATGATTTCTACTCAGAAAAGTAGACAAAACCAGCACTCATGTTTCCCATCTCCTAATGACTGTCTTTAGTATCTGTTAGTTATAAAAGATGTTTATTTTACCTGCCAAACTCACAGATTCAGCCTGGGATCAAAAAGTAATTTGAGTTTTCCTTCGCATAAGTCATGATTAATAAATGTCCTGCAGGTTCATCTATGCCCCACCAGCATCTGTGTATCCCTATTTTCTTTGATGGTTTTGGCACAGGGATTATCAACAGGAACTCAATCAACAATTCTGTTAATGATTCAAAAGGCAAATATATCAGCTCACTGGGTCTCACATGTATTGCATCTGTAGGACTATCAGGAGCAAAATGTGATAAAATTATTTTTGTAACAGATAGAGCTTTGGCACATTCAGGAAACAGATGTGCTGAGTAAAAAAAATGCTATTTATATACTCAGGTTGTTATCTGAAGTACTTTCACAAAGTACCTTAATTCTATCTCCATTTTACCTGCTCTAGAAATAAAAAAGAAGTCTGTTGCCTTTATGTGCTATTAACCCAGCACCTTCCTCATCTACATAAATAATTCCTTAAATAAAAACACATTTGTAAACCACTTACATCAAGAATTAAAATCTTCTCTGTTGTACTATGTCAACTATAGTACAAAAACAAGAAGAAAGGGAATGAGCTCTGAAGACTGTTTTCTTAAGTAATTCACATGTAAGTGTTCCAGTAAAAGTAAGGTCCCTTTTTAATAAACAGTAATACAAAGGCAGTAGCTTGGATGACAGACTCTGGTTTGAAATTCTTGCATACATTATAGAAAGTCATACTTAAAGTTTGCATACCTTTTCCCCCATAGATACACCTCCTGATGTAATGATCACATCAGCACGGCTGATACCCTCATTCAGTGCATTCAGTAAATCATCTGGGCTACAGGAAAGAACATGCAAGCAGATTAGTGGCAGGGAATTATTATGAGTTGTAATGTAAGTCTATGCACAGATGCATATACACACACATGTTTTAAGAGAATAATACAAGGTCTTTTCCTTCCTAAGATTCCACACTGTTCAATTCAATTCAAGAACTGCAATCTCATTAAGTGAATGCCACACTGGCACCTTTCTGTCTAAGCTTTGCAACAGGAACAGTGGGATGCTTGAGACTGGGACTGAAGAATGCTAATACAAGTGTCTAAGAGTATGCAATTGGCAGGTAGTAATACAAATTGTGACTTAGATGAACTGATATATAAAGGGACCTGACACATGAAAATTACTGACCACCAAGCAGGCTGCAGTACTACCTCTCTAGCTTATTTGATGTGTGCAAAAATGGGGGTGAGGCTCCACTTCAAACTTTGATCAGTGAAGAGTGGGAGTAAATCCTTTGTTTCTCTTCTCTGTTAGAGGGCCCTGCAGCAAAGCCACCTGAACATATCCCACTTCAGCTTGCAAAAACACAATCCATCCTGTTAAAAGGTCTGTTGACCTTCACAAGAAACAGTGCAATGGGGGCTATGACATTTTTCCATACAAAAAGTGTAACTGTGAAGGATATTGGTGTCCTAACTCTTTTCTTTCCATTTTAGATCTAACTGGAAACTTTGGAGTGAGCATTAGATATGTAAGAGCAGTACTGATGCCAATCCAGAGCTTCAAGGCACGCAGTGGAGAAACTCTGTAATACAACTCCCACAGGTCCAAAGGAAACAAAACCAATTTCCAATATATTAAATTCATACTTTGCATTTAATGTTTCTGAACTGACCAGAAGTTGACCGGTTGCTACAACTGTAGGTATTGTTTCTTCAACAGTATGTTTCAATGACCCTGAAAGTTTTTCATGGGAGGCTGTTCCTACTTGGAATGCCATTGAAAGAATGGGTAATAATGCAAGTGACTGTGTGAAGGCCTTCACCTGCAATACAGCACCTCAGGTAAAGGACACACTACAATTACAAAATGCCATTGTGGGTGATAAATGCAGGCTGAAAATGTCATGTAGGATATCCTTTGGGAGCTTTGGCTGTATTTCATCCAAAAGTAGAACTACAGCAGTAATTTTGGAGTTTGAGCTGAAAACACGAAAATTAGGAATATTATGCAAGTTCTAGTTGACCTTTCAGAGACTAGCAGAAACTGTGTGTTTCCAAATGTCTCAGAAAAGAAACATTCATTCCTCTGAGCATCTTTTCTTTGCCCATGGTTCAGTGAAATACAAGCATCAGTTAGCATGAGGTGGTGCTGCGTGCACTACAATTTATGTGACATAAGAATGACTGCTCTCCCTCCCTGAGTAAATATCTCAGTGCATGCAGCCTTGCACACACCTCAGCTCCTCACCAGAGAGCCCTCAGGTGTCCTCTACCCTGGTTATGCCCTTACAGGCAGGAAGACTCAAGGCTCTTTCTCCACTATGTCCCGTGCCTGCAGCAGCGTGTTCTTTGGCATCACAGTGTAGTCATCCTGCACAACTTCATTATGTGTGTTGGGTTACACCCCCTCTCTAGGGTCAGATTGCTTTGTAAGAGGTAGGCAACAATCACAGCAGAAATAAGGGCAGATTGCTGTAGACTGCAATCTGAGGAAGACTGAATAATACATGACCCCTTTTCTAAAGGAAACAGTGCATGCACCAACAGTGACATGCCATCATTATTTTTGTTTAGTGTGCTGGGTATCTTGGATACTCTTAATGGCCTACAAAGAATGCCTAAATGGTTTTCTTTGGGAGAAAAGGTAAAACATATGGGCTTAAGAAAAACTATCTCTTTTGTTCTTTAGGAAACTGAGACATTTTATCAGCTGCCCCTTCTGAAATCTCAGGATCATTTTTTTCCAAAACCCAGCACAAGTCCTCACTAGTCATTGAAGGAAAGTAGAAAGAAGCAAGTCTGCTGTTGGCTACTTCTTTAGAACCAGCTGTCTCGTACTGATTGTCTAAGTAGTATCTGTGTGTAATAAGATATTGTTTAAGATTATTATAGAGTTTGTAACAGGAAAAGTCTCTCAAGATCTAAGCATTCCTTAATCCTTGCCAATGAGGCTGCTTGGAATGCAGCAAGGAATACATATTCATTACATAGGTCAATAGTGCCATTCCCAAGGCTCAGCAGCCAGACATATGCCACTATCACCAGCCTAAGACTGCTTTCAGTATATTTGTCTCATTAGGCTGTGACGGAGCTGAGGACCTTATCTGGAGCTTGCTCCAGGCTGTTTCATTTTATCTTGTTTAATTATTTAAAAGTTATTCATAGGTAGCAAGACTACCTGTCTGGGGACATGCTAATTCTTGATAATGAAGTGTGCTTGCTTTTGGTTGTGGTTTGAGAATAATGGAAGGAATAGTAAAAAGCAAACAAGTATATATTTAACTGTTGTTAAATAGAATGGAAATGTTGCTACTTACATATGGAATAGATGTGTTTGTATATATATTAAATTGCTTAACAAAGGAAAAAAATCAATAACCCCTCCCCTCCCCCCAAATAAGCCCAAACTCACGCCAGCTGAGTACTCAGTTCTGAGGGTAGTGTACCACTGGACTAGTTCATCATTCAGGTATTTTTATTTTATCATGTAAAAAGCTGACTATTACTGGACTTGGTGCATTTTTAGAATTTCCAGTAGAATGATCTGTATAATATACATTTCTTCACCATTTTAAAATTCTTTTCTTTACTATCTGTACAGTGCAAGGAATTTAAAATTTCTATCACTAAAGCTTTATCCAGCCGATAGCACTGCACATCATCTTTAACACAATTAAAAATGCATTTAATTATTCCAAAATGAAAGATGTAATAGAAATTTTGTTGCAATAAACCAAATGATTATGAAAAGAGGAGACAGAATTCCCTCCCTTGCTTTCTGAAAAAAAGTGTCTCTCTTTTTGACATTTTTAGCAGACTTCTTTTTGTCACGCAGGTCTGCTTAACTTTATGTTGTACTTAAGGCTGCTAGTTCCACAACTCTGCAATTAGCACCAAACATTCCTTACAGCAGTCACCTGTTGCAATCTTCAATCAACACTGTAGTGGACATTTCCCTTGCCTTTAGTGGATTTAATGCAGAGAGTTATTACTCAAATTGCATATTAACACTGATTTGATATAATCAGATAACAAGATACTACTTGTTTCATTTGTTTTAACAGTGAGCAGCAGCTCCTTTAAATTGACATGGAAATGGAATAAATAATGAAAACTATTAAGTTCTGAAAGAATAGCCAACATAACTTTGGCACCTGAGCACAATATAACAAGATTGTTTTAAAAGGCAGGTGACAAATTGCCAGGAAGCTGGGAAATAACACTCACTTTCTGAGCAGATACAAATCAGAAACCATATTTTGAAGCCCTAGCCATTGCTAGGGGCAGGATACTGGATTAGCTAGACTAATGGTCTAATTTACCACAATAAATCCTTTAAAATATCTTGTCAAAGTGCCATTCTTGGATTTTTTTCTGTCATGGACAGAACTGTAACAGGTGCTCAAATATAATGGTGAATACCTTAATCGATGTAAAGTAGATTTTGATGGGAAGTTTCATTTCTAGATGGCAAAATTACTCTGTTTCATTCAATGACTTTCAAAGTCAAAGTGACATTGTGCACAAAAAGGAAGTGAGCTTTTCTAACATGCTGCAACTTATTAAAAAAGTTATACTCAGATATGTTTCAGATCACATCTGATCATCTTATGTAAATACCTTGAAGAAAATTTGTTTGATAAGGACTGCATGCACTTTATGAAACTATTCATATAGATAAATAAGGAACAAATCCAAACTTTCTCTCAACACCTGGAACAGATTTTGTCTGCACAAATATTATGTGTATTGTACATACATTTTTGAAGCTGCAGACCTAGTGATTTGCATAAAGAGTGCAAGTATTTTTAAGTATATCTTTATATTCTCTGCTAATTTTGTCAGTCGGATAAACAGAGTAGCTAATTTACAACCCAAATTTCCTGACCCTCTTTGTTCAAGTTTATGGAACAGAATGAGCAGTGCAATCTGGAAATTAGTTGGAGCAGCATGCATCCAGTAAGCAGATGCATGACATTGCAGCTGACACTTGATTTCACTGATTTGAAGAGAGGACTTGCAGGATGGCAGTACACCAGGAGCACCTTCTGGATTAATGAAAAATTCTGATTATCTAAGTTAGTTTGTGGAGAACTTATTCAACACTTGAGCTGTCAAGTGAGCTGTCTTTGAACTGAAAAGATATACAAGAAGGCTTGAGAGCTTGAACAAGAAAATGATGCAAGCCTCATTAAAATAGACATCAGCCATTTAAATTTTATCCTTTCCACTCTCACAAGAAATAGTTACATTACAGTCAAGACCAAAGAATTCTCTGTTTTAGGTGCCATTTTGAACTACCCTAAATGACAGTGTAATTTTCTCTTTCACACAGAAATCAATGTATGTTAATTCACTTTTGTTGATCCTATTGTTGTGCTTCACTGTCATTAATTATAAATCTGTCAGCCTTTTCTGTGATACAATCCTTAACAACAGCAGTTTGATACATGCAATTAAACTGCTCAGCTTTATAATTTAATTTAGAAAACAAGTAAGAGCAAATGTTCAGAAAATCACCTACTACTCTGCAGTAAAATAAGTGATCCCAGTTAAAATCAAAGTGGACCTTTTAGTTAGGACTGACTTATCAAGCCACTGTCAGTACAAAAGCTGTAGTTCATTACTGTTTCCAAGGATCATTTCCACCACATTCTTTGCCACAGGAGTCTCATTCATCCAACATAACCTCATTACCTGACAGGCACTTCCAGCCCTCGCTGCCCATTGCCACAGCTGTTACTACTGGAGGACTAACAGAAAGACTTGTGACTGCTGTATTTCTCTATGCAGCAGCCTGGGCTTTTATAAACCCAGGTCTTCTGGTAACCTGTACTTGCAAAATGTGTGCATGCACCATGACAGTCAGCACCTTAAACCTGTGTGCCCTACTGAACACAGAGATACCCATGCACCATAATGCACCAGATGCATGCACAAGTGTCTATCGTGAGCTCAAAAGCAGAGCTGGCCGACCTGTCTTGCCTACTGTTTTACTTTATTTGAAAGTATCTCAAGTATTTCAGTTATAGGCTGCAAGACATGATTCTTCACAAATTCGGAGAAGCTACAGATTCCTGGACACACAGTAAAACAGAAGTGCTAGCAGTGATCCTACACAATCACACTAAAGACCCAAGCAGACCAGCTGCTCTCTAAACTATGGTAGCTGACTGTAAACTTCAGAAGTCTATGTGCTGTCTGGTGGTGCCCTGAGTTTAGCACATTCTGGACAGGTTCCCACAAACTGGCAACAGTGGTTTGTACTATTTTTGCATCTTATGAGGTCTCTTTTCTGCTAAACAGATGTTCCAAAAGAAGAACAGGTTTAACTGGTACAAACACCTTCTAGAAATTCCCCTTGCATGCAAAGATCCCAGTCAAGCTTCTAGTTCTACATCAGAAAAAACCCCCCTCCAAAATAACAAAGTATTTACCAAATTAAAATTTTCATCAAATAACCAACAGACTACTGGTTGTACTCAGATATCTCATCAAGATCAATGACATTTCTTCTTGAGGAAAGATGGGATATGGATTTGATCCTTCATGATTAACTCTCATTTTTTAACTGCGCATTCAGCTGAGGTGACAGATTTCAAAATGAATAGATGAATGCAGTGAAGCATAAAGAAAAAGTCTGTCACCTACTTCTCACCTCATGACCAAGAGGCCTATTTTGCATATCAGTAATTTGCAGGATGCAGAATGGTGAATAGATGCCATTATTTTTAGCCAACTAAAATCCACCTTCTGTAGAATGTAATATTGAATGTAAATTTATGAATACATTTCAATGAATGTAATTCAGTGAATGAATATTTGAAGGTAATAGGAATTCTGTGTTTTGTCTAATATGGTTTTTGAAAGCAGAAGAAAATCCAAGTTTGATGGTGTATGTAGTAACATATGGACACCCTTCTGAAACTGTATTTGTTTCAAAATTCTCAAGTGTATTTTATCATGTTCCCATAATGTATCTTCCTTCTACCTTCTGTGGTATTTCCCTGGATCACTCTGAACAGATGCAATATGTTTTCCCTAGGAAAATAGGCCAGCTTGTGAGGAAAGCTGGAATAATTACAGCAGCTTTTGGCTTGTTCAACATGACTATGTAAGATTTGTCTATTCGACAGCACTATAAAAGAATCCATCTTTGGTACTTTTTGCTGTTCCTTTAATTGCTGCTGCTACAAATAAGAATGTTATTTTGCAGAGTATTCTTTTTCATGTTACATTTATGAGCTCATAAAGATTTTGATTAGAGGCCTTCAATTAGAGGTCTTCAACTTTGTTGCTGAAGTAACCATGAGATCTGTCTAATGCCTTCAGTGTTTTTTTCTGTACCTGGATGATGATAATATATTTTCCTCCACTGTTTCCTTGACCTGCTTTAGAAGATTCCCACTCATATATATGCCAGAATGGCCAAAGATCAGAGAGGTCAGAAAAACAGCCATGGGAGTGCTACAGGAAAAAGTCTCATGCATAGAAGGCAGGTGCTTATGTACTACAGGCACATCCCTGCATGGAGGGTCCTCGATCACATCCTTGTCTGCTGCTTGTGCACATTCATCTGCAAGCATTTCAGTGTGAATTGTAATTTTTTCCATAAATGCTGAAAGAACGGGACCAAAGCTTTGATAGCAGCTGTCTTCAGGTGCTGTGCCATTCTACTGACTTGTGAGCACTTAATTCACTCTAAATCCAGTATAGTGTGTGTCCTCTGTAAGAAGCAGCCTGACAACTGCTGGTTTCCACTTATTAAAAAACTATCCCTGGCTATTTTGCTGGCTGAAGATAATGAACAGTATCAGTACACTCACCAGAAATGTGTTAGTTTTTCTAAGAAATTAGATGGGATTACTCTGGTAAAGATTTTTATTTTATCTTCCTTCTTACAAAGGAAGTGAGTCAATATGGATTCACTTAAAAGTTTTCACCTTTGGAGTAGAAAATATTCAACAGTTGTAGCTGGGTTGAAATAATATGACTGAAGATTACACCACACAATACAATAATCAATGCCAAAGACATTGCCCATCTGTAAGATGTCAGTGCACTGGTGAGTCTGAAGGGCCACTGTGGTTCTGAATGATTTCAATCAGAGCACTCATGAAATATGAGAACTGGCTTATACTGACACAACTGAAAATAAAATATATGATAGATGTAATTAGTGCCAGTTGTTAATAGATAGCAAATAATGTCACCAAATCTGACACATGGGGAAATGGCATTGTTATCACAGGATTTCTTACCTTTTCTTTTAACTTTAGCTTCAATTGTAAGAGCAAGTTTTAAATAAATTTAAAAGGAATTTTAAGTAACTTCATCCCCCCTGTAAACTGGTGTAACTGCCATTGATCTACAGTATGGACGTCTCTATGACAGGTAGAAATGCAGTCCCTAAAAGCAATGCCTCAAAATAAAGGCTTTCTCTAGGAAGCTCCACCTTTTACAGAATCACAACTTAATCACTTGGAAAAATGTCTATCTCCAGAACAAAAATTACTTGAAAGCCACAGGTTAGAGACAATATGAAAAGACCTTTCAAAATTCTCTGTCATCAGCTGTGTCCTAAAACAAACAGTTATTTTTTAGAAAATGTCTAATGAAACATGACATCGATTTTTGTTTACTAAAAAAAATACAAATTCCCCAAGAAGAGTAAACTACAGTATTAGAAATAAGTGAAGAGAAGGAACTGAGAAACTTACCCTGTTCAAGACCAGCAAGTCAATTTTTTGACAGCTGCTAGTCAGTGGAAGGAACTAGAACTTCATTTGTCTCTACAATACTGGACCATATTCCTTCAAGCACAAAGTTTTTTTTACATAAAAAATGCCCATTGCCTTTTCTCCTGCTCTGGAAGCAGAACCATTTTCTTACTGTTCGTGCTTTGGGTAGCAAGACTTATTCTAGGGGCTGGTTTTTGTTGGTGCTTTCCCTCACACTGCTTAGAAGAGCCCAAAGGCTCGTTTAATGTTTTAGGCAGTAGCAGTGAGGTGTGAACTAATTTGTATGAGGAATTCCAAGTCCACCACCTACTGCTAGATTCCATCTTTTAAGTAATTTCAGATAAAGCAGACAGTCTGTATCATGTTCTTCACATCAATTTAAAATGTTTTAAATACTGCAGGTTCTAATAAATTAAGTTTTTTGCGATGTGTAGGATAGCAAAGGATTCTAATGGGTTCATCTCTTTAGTTCATCACATGAAGAAAAACTAGATTTGTAACAACCTGACTTCAGAATGAACAACTAATTGCTAAACAAGAACAAGTTTTTTGAAACCTAAGGATATGGCAGATTGACTCAGTAATGAGAACAGAAATTTGTTTTTCCAGTATGCAAAGCAAACATTAAGCTCTAACCCAATTCTCTAACCTCTTAGAAAAATGGGTTTATTTACCCCAGTGAGGATCCTTCCACCTGAAGTTTCCAGGTACTAACCTTCAATAGGATTTTCATTCCTTTTTTACCTATTTTTATTTCCCACATGAATGAAACAATAGAAAATAAATTTTTCTGTTTGTTAATGGAGGAAATGACAGGTGGTTTACTCTCCCTCTGTTATCACTCCTGCTCCTTGGGCCTGAGCAAGAGGGCAAGTTCTGAAAATTAATCTATATTTTTAAGCCATCTCCCTAAGTAAGATGTAGTACATAATTGCATATGTATTTTGGAAAATATGTGTAGTGCATAATTTAGAGATTTCCTGAATGTTCCTGTTAGCCTGCTTCAGAGATGATCAGCACAGTGGTGGAAAACCAAGTATGCAGTATCATAGACTCACAGAACATCCTGAGTTGGAAGGGACCCACAAGGATCATTGAAGTCCAACTCCTGTTATGACTGAAGAATCATAACGGTGACTTCCCTGGACTCCACTACTTCCTTCAAGCAGGTTTTCTTCCTAATTTGCTCTGTTTTTAAATGGCAAAAGCCTTGATGGACAAAGATGTTTGCTGCTACTGATGAGTAGTGTAAACACTTTAATTTTATCAATGTTGTGGAGCCGTGTAAGCCTACAGTGCACTGGTGCATCAGAACTTAACTGAAAAGGCAGTGCTACGTAATGGACAGAATCAAACACCATCTGCTCCTGTACAGCAAATGCTGGTTGGATCTGTGCTCCAAGCTCTGCCCTGACAGACACCTGGCCGAGCCTGCCTGTGAGCATGCACGTGCCTCAACGTCCCAAGTGGTTTAAAAACAGTGCTCACCAATCTGGTAGGCCTGTCTCCGCAGTGTTCTGGAAGCTCTGTGTCCCTTCTTCTTTAAAAACATCTGGCTTCCTGAGGGTAAAGGAAGCAGAAGGGGTATAATAAAGAGCCAGGGAAGGAGAGAGTCTCCTGGGGTCAAAGGGAAGCTCTGTGCCCAGCTGTGTCCCCCTTGGTGGCTCTGGAATATTCAAAATGACCGTGGGAAATGCTTCCTCTTTGCAAGGCCAGCCAATGGGACAGAAAGGGTGTGCACAGGAATATCTTTCTATTATGGTTTGGATGGGCTTCTCACAAGGAGTGATGAGCAAAGTTATGGAAGGATTTAGGCTCAACTGGGCATGCCAACAAAGCACAGTTAATCGTTCCTTGCAGTGTCTGTGGAGAAACTTCTTTACTCTTGACTTCCAAATAAAGCAAAATGAAGTGTTAAACAACTTGACATTTTGGAAGGAGGACCGCAGAAAATGGGAAAATATTTGGAGATGGGCCCCATGGAAACATTTTTACTCACACTTTTAGCTTCTTATTCAGGAAATAGGTCTCAAGGCATAATAACTGCCACCCTCTTAGCTACAAGGGGGAAAGAGCTGTAATTAACCTGATTTTATAACTCCATAGTCAATAAAGATGCCACTTCATTCATGAGAAGCTTCATACTCTACTGCAAGAGGCAGGATTAGAAAAAATGTCCAAAACTGAGAAAGTTACTCCTATCGGGACCTTATTGAAACAATTAATGAATTCCCAATTTATGAAAGCAGCATTACCTTTTACATATACTTCTTCCAAGTCAGTTTTCTGTGAAAAAACTATTTTTAGAAAGTGTCCCTTGTAACAGAAATATGAAATGAATAGAAATCATGTTTTCATACTCTTAAATGTAGGGCAATTAAATGTAAAACATAAAAAATCTTCATTGGGCATGAAGATTTATAAATACATCTTTTAAAAAACCCTGAAATCAGATATTGGTGATTGAAATGGACCACATCCTCAGTCATTGTTATGTGACTCTTGAGCCATTTTTTCTTATCACCTGGCTGAACAGTTAACAACAACAAAGTCAATCTCCCTCCCTAGTCCAGGGCCAGCTGATCCTGTACAAGGCAGCTTCAGTCTGGCATTTCAAAGATCACTTTTGTGCACATGCCTGTCCTGTCTGACTGGGAAATGTGAGGAGAAGACTGGGCCAATGTCCCTGCACTACTGTTACACATGCCCACAGTCACTGCTGACATGAAATCTAAAATCCTCTTTTATCACCTTGTAAATCCATGCCAAGTTTCTCCTCATAGTTCATAAAGAGGGTCTGTCAGATTGAATGCATACTAATGTTGATAGGAAGTGATGGAAAAATATTTGAATTATTCAGGTTAGAAAATATTCAGATGTCCATTTCTTTCTGACAGGCTTTCCAAGACAGCCATTTTCTAAAATGGCTTCAGTCCCTCAGTTGCTCTTCTATTCATTGCCAGAGTTCAAAGTCAATCTTTATTTCTCAAAATAGGGTCCCTGTGTCATGAAGTGACACACAAAAGACTTTCAGATTTCATGAATGATCCCAGCTTCTGGTTTAACCATCAACATTACAGACAGCAGTCTCAAAAATCCAAAATCTTTTCCATCATGGTGCTAAGCTCTGTTGTATAATTTCTGCTGGTACTGGTCTTCTGATTTTGTGCTTCTACTCTGTATTGTCTATTAGAATAACAAGATAATTAATTTAATTTTCTGAAATAATACTTAAGAGATTATTTGTGACCAGAAGAAATAACTCTCATTTTAAAAAATTATTTTAGTATTTAGAACAGTCTGAGAACCTCCCTGAACTTGCTTCTGTTTGAATTGTAAATAAATATTCAATCTCACTTCGAAATGAATATCAAAGCATTTGACATAGTTTCCTAATAACTAATTACTACCACTGTTAAAATTAGGCTTTACTTAGAGTCTGAATTAGTCTAACTTGAATATATAGACATTGCTGCTGAAATAGAAACTTTATTTAGTTTATTCTCCGTGTGGCTCAGTATTACTGGAAGGCAATCAAGTGATCTTGTAAGAGTATCTGTTGAGTTAAACAGCCTGAGTTCTCCTACTGCTTGAGTACACAGTCCATCTTTCAGCCACTTAAGAAATTTAATGGTTCTTGTCTTGGGAATATAAACGTAAAGTAAAAAAAACCCCTCTAATTCTATAGATTAGTTCTTTATACATATGCTAGAACTTGTATTTAGATGATTCTCAAATCTTTTCCTAAATCCTTATTTGTTAGGATATAATCCTCCATCCTGTAGATTTTAGTTATATTCTTTAATTCTCTATATATCAGTTCATACCTGGCTGTATTAACAATACACTTAGACCAGTTTTGTAAGTGATTCCTGTCGGTGACACAGTGACCCATCTTAAGTGTTCACCACTTCTTTGATTGTTCTGTATCTACTGCTTTTATTAGTTTCCATTATTTTCTTCTCGGGCATTAGTACAATTTCAAGCCTCAAAAATTTCTCAGTGACTTGGGAACTCAAATTCCTATATATGCACTAGGCATTAAGAAGGTTGGAAGTCATTTAAGTGAATGATACTTTGGCCTCTAGAAGCTGAAGTTCTCTTGAAAACAGAAATTATATCTCCAAGTAATTTAAAAATTGTTAACCTGTGCCTCAAAAATAGACCATAAAACCAGTAATTTCTCTCTTCCTCCAACAGATAGATTCCCTCTGTATTCAAAGACAGGATTTTCAAAGTATTCTGTCCTCTTTATTATCTGCTCTTTATTGTCATGTGCTACTACTGAGCTGTGATTCTAAAGATGCTAATTCAGGAAGGAGTCCATGCTTGTGTTGAACACAGTTAGGAAAATGACACACTGCTGTGCATTAGCTTTGCATCTGTCACCTCTACAGCATGAAATTTTATTACCTGTCACACTATGTAGTTTCCTACTG
Source organism: Rhipidura dahli (assembly GCA_013399225.1). NCBI lineage: Eukaryota > Metazoa > Chordata > Aves > Passeriformes > Rhipiduridae > Rhipidura > Rhipidura dahli. The sequence continues at coordinate 143,752 of VXAC01001810.1, forward strand.
GTACAGAAGATTCCCTGGGACTTGCACTGTCCCATTTCACAAGTTCTTTTTTCACCTCTGTTTTGGCTCAGATGTTCCTTTGTGTTTTTGGAATATGTGCATTAGATGAGATGACTTGTCAATATGACAACTTATTTGAAGATTTCCCTAATGATTATCAAGAGTTGTTGTGACAGAGATTAAACATCTCTACTTGAAAAGGAGAATATTCTTGACAGGACACAATGAAGGAGAGGACCTCCACATCTGAATCACCTTCAAACCATTACACTGTGGCCCTGCATTCATTAGGCTGGGATCTGAGCTTATAACACCATCCTTCTTTGAGCAGATCTAGAAGTGAACTCACTTTAGAAAAACTTAATATTGTGACATTTAATGTAAGGCCTTTTCTCTAACAAGCATTTTCTTGCAGTCATTTGTTAAATGATATTACTAGGACTACGACTACGATGACTACTACTACTACTACTACTACTACAACTACTACTACTACTACTACTACTACCACCACCACCACTACTTTTGTTCACAGTATATTTGATTTTACCCAAGCAGGGCATTAAACCAGAGCAGGGAGAGACTAGGATTCTGTGCCTGGATTCTGCCCATAACTCATATTCTAACTCATATAATGATATATATATCAGGCTGATATTGCATGAGAAATTTTGGTGTTGGGGCAGTTTCTCCACTCTCCTCCCTCCACTCCAGATGTTCCATCTATATTATAATACTGGTAATTACAGGCAAGCCACACATGTACAAAAGATTTAAACCTTTCTTTTGGGATGGCAAACTTAAAATTGAAGCAGACTAAATCCTTCAGTAAGGTCTCAGTATCCATTCTAAATATGAAGCGACTCTATCAAAGCTTTTATTTTAGGGATATCACAGATGAATGCTGTTACAACAGCAAGAGTATTTTTAATAGGTTTACCTGTCATTTAGGAACTCTACATCCAACAGTATGTCAAAAAGGAGAGGTATACAAATAAGAGATTAAACACTTCTAATGTAGAGAGCTCTCATAAATGGCTGATTTAATAACTATTCAGATAAATCTTTCAAGTAAGTGAGGAAATAATGTGAATTTCCTAAATTTTTCTCTTAAAAAGAGATTCTTTCTCTCTCCACTGTGAAATCACAGGCTCATAAATGAAAATGTTGCTGGAAGCAACTAAATATTATACAGGTCTCTGAGAAAAATGGTAAGAGAATTAGAAAATAGGGAAAAGAATGCAGAGAAGGGGAAAATGCACTCGTGTAAACACAGGTAAATGCAGAGGAAATTGAATTCATTACATACGTGACAAAAATTCCTTAGCAAGCTTAATAAGTCTCGCTCAGAAGAAAAGCTGTCAAAATGGAAGATGACTTTGTAAAACAGAGGCCCACACTACAGCAGATTTTGCTAGGGCTAAAGTTTACACTTTAAACAATGGAATACAAAGAACAACACAAATGAAATAATCAGACACAAAAATATCCTGAAAATTAGATTTCTACAGACCAGATCAGAAATGCAACTTATTTTTATCATTGGTTTCCAAAAACCCAAATACTTCATAGACTATAAGCAAAGCAAATGAAATTAGAAGCCCTTTTAACTTGGTCTTGTTATTAGAAGGCAACATTCAAAAGTACATTGGAATACCAACTTTAACTGGCCAGTTGTTTTTTAAATTTTTTAGCGAGTCTGAGATTCAGACAAAAAATGTAAGATACAACAGTAACAACAATATCAGAAGGGTTCTTCCTTTCCTTAGTTTTGCATTTGTTTCTTGTGTTTGGAGTAGCTCTGGAGATGGATATATCTTCCATTTCTACTCAGAGATGTGTGCTTTACAAACAGCTTAACTTTTATGTGCTAAGACACAAATAGAAAAAATCTTGGCTTCTAGCTGGACATAACTTCAGCTGTATCACATTCCCAGGTCTGTTATTTTCTCCTACTGCTTTCTTCTAGGATGTCAACTGTAAACTTTATCTATGGGTTTTGGAATTGCTGGTTTTTATTTTGAATATTGAGTGATACACATAATTTATGAGAACAGAAACGACGGTGACAATCTCAGAAATCACAAAAATTCTCCCAGAAGAAATAAAATATTGGTTTCAAATAAAGATACAGCTGTAGGCTAAGTCAGACTTGAGTGGTCAGTTCAAAATGTAACTTCACGTATGATTGATATGCAAAAGCATTTTTACAATGCTTCTTACTACTCTTCAGAAACCCAGACATTCAGTGTGCTTCCCCATCCTTTCACAGTCTCTGTGGGAATGTCTTTACAAGTATCACAATCCTGGCTTTGAAGCAGCTGGACAAGCTGTTTTTTTACCTAAACACCTCTGAGCGATTTGCATGCTGAAATGATAGATAGGAATAACCTCTAAGTTTGTCTTCGCAAATATTACTCTAAAAAAATTTTCATGCTTGAATATTAGATCTGCAAATATGATTGAAGAGGATTTCCATGGTTGTTAAAAACCTTGACCCACTACAGCAATTTTAATACTCAGCTGTGCTCCCTATTAGCTACTGTCTCAAATTCCATTAGTGCTTATCGTGTACAGGAAATGATACTCCCAGTAAAATGAAGTAAAATTTACCCCATGAAAATTGTATTAAAGAAAGGAAATAGGAAAAAAACCACCCCAAATCTAAAGTACGGGAAGGAAGAAATATATTACCATGACACAATAAAAAGAAGTACAAGTTTTTACTTTTTCCTTCTGAAAAGTATGTTTGCCAGTATTTTTACTACACCCATAGATATTGCAGACATATAAAATCTTCCTGTTTTTCAATTTCTGAATACATATTATACATACAAAATGCACATACACATGAGCACACACAAACACACATAATCTATGGTTTAACTTCAGTAAACCATAAAACAGACACCGAAGGCTTGTTCCTTTCTACAAACATGCTAACTAAAGTGCCAAAATCATACCCTTTGTAACATCTTTCTGGTAAGTCTCCTGTGTTTGTTCAAGTGCCATGGTACTCCATCAGATCAGTCATGTTAGTCGGACAGACATGTACTGAAATATTCGTGTGGGCAACACTCTGTTAGTAGCTTTATTATGTAATGGAATAACACCATACTTCTTATCAAACTGATTTACCCAATCAGATTTTCCCTTTGAGTGAAACAGAACTGCAGATGCATTTTGCTGTAAAGATACAGACTGGGCATGTGAGTGTGGAAGAACAGCAGAAGACTTGCTAAGACTGAATCCTGGTATCTGGTGCAGAAGATTTTTAGCTAAGTCAACATTACTGAATTATTCTTTCAAAACTTATTACAAAGTACACTCTGCAATTGGAGGCTCATTACTTCTATTCTATGAGGCTAAAATAACTACCTCTGCAGAATCTGCTTTGGTAGCATGAAACAAGAAAAAAAAGCAGGAAGCCAAATATTTACAAAGAACTCTTTCTACCTTTGCCGAGGTAATACTATCTCAAGATTCAAAGATCATCTTAATAGTGAAGATTCAAAAGAATCAACCTCTCTCATGACTGAAAGCAAAGCTGCAGGCACTTCCTTAACTGATATATTTGTTTGCTGCCTGGTGTTCAGCTAGCATCTGTCAAGTAAAAAAGGGCCATAAAATATATTTGTAAAAAATATAGGAAGGTTCTCTTGGGCCTTGAATCTCACTGCAAGAAAGACATTCCAAAGAAGAGCAATGAAGCTGTTGAAGCGTCTGGGGCATACATCTGATGAGGATTGTCTGAGGGAGCTGGAATTGTCCAGCCTGGAGAAAAGGAGGCTCAGGGGAGACCTTATCACTCTCTACAACCACCTGAGGGTGTAGCCAGGTGGGGTCAGCCTCTTTTCCCATGTAACTTGTGACACTATGAGAGCAAATGGCCTCAAGTTGCAGCGTGGGATATTTAGATTGGGTATCAGGAAAAAATTCATCACTGAAAGGGCCATCAGGCATTGGAACAGGCTGCCCAGGGAAGTGGTGGAGTTTCCATCCCTGGAGGTATTTAAAAGACATGTAGGTGTGGCACTGGGGACATGGTTTAGTGGTGGACTTGGCAATGCTGGTTGGATTTGATGATCCTAAAGGTCTTTTCCAACCTAAATCAATCTATAATTCCAAAGTTGTTTGCCATTTATTACTGAGAGCTTTCAAGATTATTTATCTTCACAGACTCTCCATGCCTAGGAAGTCACAAACAATTCCCAAAGGCAATGGAGTACATAGCTATAGCTCTGCACAATGACCTTAAGTTAAACTCTCCTTTTGATAGTGTTGACTTTACAGCAAAGGTGAGACTACACCTATTTGATTAGGACAAGGCCATAAAGAATAAACAAGCTTTACATTCTTGTCTTTCCAGAGGGGACTACCAGGGAAAGCATCTTTCCACTGGATGAACACATTGGTAATGACAGGATGCAAGTTGTCATTAACAATAACATTGATAACAGTAGCTGTTACATTTGGATCTGCAGGTGGTAAGAAGTTCCACCCACAGTATTTTGCTGAAGAAAACCCCTGCCAATCCCCTCTACACAGAGATGACTCTCAGGAGCTGAGAGACTTTTTGTGGCTGTTTTCTTTTTTCTTAGCTATGCAAATCTACAACCTGATCCCTGGATATAATAGATTAATTTGAAAACTTTGCTATTTATGTTTTAAAGTTTAAAAAGGTCCTTATAGTATAGAAAACTCTAGTGATCCAGGACATTTAGATACCATTCCTGGAAAGAACAGTCCCATGAACTTAGACTCCCTTTGTATGACATCACCGTCTGAAACTGGAAACATTCATGGGCAGGAGGGCTTGATATTTATTGCTATTTGTAACTGCAGTGGTGTTTTGCTAGGCTAGAGAAACAAAAAGGGATACCTGGATACAGTGAGAGTATCCAGAAGGGTTTGCCTTCCCTAAGATCACAACTGTGATGTCACATTCCCTGTGTGAGTACTTCAAATTCAACTGCACTTCCTGCAGCCACCATGCAGGTTGATTTAATTATTGTAAAACCATGCAGTGGTTGGCCCGTTCATATACTCTCTGTCAAGCTAGTGATGTTTTGTATTGAATACTGCTTTATGGAGGACTGGGTTTGAAATGTCTGTTCCCTTATAGTAACCTGGTTGGATTCCCTTTTAGGACCCTGTCATCTGTTGTTGGTTTTTTTTGTTTTTTTTTTTTTTTTACTTTTAACTATCCACTAGGACAACCTGAACCACACCCTGCCAAACCAAGTCAGTCAGTTGGTCTGCTACCCAAACTGAAAAGCAAGAAAGCCTGTTCAAAGCCTCTGGGTCTCATAAATGGAGGAAATATGTTATGCTGAGAAACTCAAGCCATGGATGGCAGCCACTGCACAGTCTTGCGAAGGACAAAAAGCTGAACTCTTCAATCACCTATCCTACAGCTCTCAAGAGATGTCACTTCACTATCACTAGGAAACAAGTAGCAATTGCTGTCAGATGAACAGAAAGACTGATCAGTAGGGTGCTATTCTGTGGCAATCAAAGTAAAGACCAGTAAAGTTAAAAAAAAAAAATTCTTCCACATATTTCTGGAAATGTTCAGCAGTACGCAGCAGTGGGACCTTCCTAAAAGGCAATTACTCAGAACATGACAAAATTTTATACTCTAAATTAATTTTGGCATGGAAAATAAACTCTGAGAGAAACTTTCCTTCTCCCTTTATTTGACCAGAAAAAAGTATAGCTGCTGTAGAACTGTCTCCCCTTATGTGTTTTAAGTATAGTGCTTGGAAGGATACTGCAGCAATAAATTCAATTTGCAACAGTAAACAGATGATCTGTTTCAACAAACAGAATGCAAAACAAATTAGACAAATTTTGTTTCAAAAGATTCGTCCTATTATTAGAATAGACCTATTTCTTGCTCTAATGAAAAGGGTGAAATACTTTCTCCAAGGTGTGCCTTGTCACAACACTGTGACACTTGTAATGAGTGACATTTTCTCTGGTATTTCTTTTTCCCATGGATGCCATAAAGTGCATCTCATGAATATGAAGTGACATCTTTACTAACATGTGGTACTTACTTATCACCCACAATCCCCAAGTTGATTGTTGGATAGCCATGTTCTTGGATTGTAGCTAGGAGAGTCGAACGGTTACTGTCCCGAATCTTTCCTGGCAAGAGGTCATCCTCAGGATTCAGCAGCTATAAAACCAGAAACACTCTCAGTCAGTCTCCTTGGAATACTGTGCTTTACACAAGTGAGAATTTTTTTCTTCAGGTTGGACAGAATATTTTTAGTCACATATCCTGAAACATACATATAAACTGATTTAGTGAATTTAAATTAATAACATCTGTAATGTGCTTGTTTAGTCCAATCCTCCATGTTGTTTAATTTGTTTCTATTGGTTCGTGTCTGCAAAACGTTCTTACCCCTTATGAGTTTATGGCTTCTAATCTCAGACATTAGCTATCAAAACAAAAACTTCTAAGTTTTCAGATTATTGTTCCTCTTTAAATGGTTTTATGGGAATCTCATCGATGTTAACCAGATTTAAAGGGTATTAATGGACATTTTGAAGTTCATTGTCTGCCTACCAATAAAGATGTCTTTTAAATACAACAATCTGCATTGCATTAATAGACAGAAGCCTTATGCTTAGTTGTTATATCACTTACTGTTTTGGATGAAAAACTTTCTCTCAAGATAGAGTATCATGGCAATTATCTCACACGTGTTACCTATTTTGGAAGCTAAACTACAGAACATACATATGTAAATGTGTGTTTAATATATATTAGAATTTTTATGTAGGACACAGAAGGACAATACAATATTGACAGGAGGTAAATAATAATACTACTACTAAGAATGTATCTGTCAAAACTACAGCATTAGGTAGTAAGGCAAGAATAACAAAAAATGGAGCATGGGTAAACTTTATGCTTTGGCTTGCAGCTCTGTTCTGTGAAGACTTTCACAGGATGTTTAAGAAACCCACTGTGCAGGGTCTCTTTTTACCATTTCACAAAACAGAATTGTCCACATCAATAAAGGACCCTTTAATGACATGCAAGAATCTTTAATCATATGGAAGTTACCAATCAGAAAATCACCATCTGTAATCCTTATAGCTCTACAGATTTATTCTTCAGTTAGTGGTATGGTTCCTGCATGCCACACCCTGTTTATGCTATGAAATCTGGTAAGGTTCTGTACACCAGATGATAAAAATTCAACCTATTAAAAGTTTTCAAAATTGAAACATATTCAAGCTGTTTGAAATACAGCTATTGAGTTAATGTTTGTGGCTGGATTTCAGAAAGTTTGTCTTAAAGGACAGTCAAAACTTCATGCTGTCTTTAAACTTCAAACTGACTTTATCTCAACCCACATGTTCTTCAGGTTTTGCTCCTCCTATTCTTTCTCTGTCCTCCTGCTGGAAGAAATCAGAGGGCACAGTTGCTGGCCTTGGTCAACACACAACATATGTAAAATTAGTAAATTAAGTCAATCTGAAATCTGATTTTTCTGATGTAGTTCAAGCAATTAAAAAGCTGTTCTGCCTTTCTACCAACAGGAGATGTATTTCAACATGTGCTACTATTACAAAGAACACTGAGGCACAGTAGTGCAGCAAGGCCTTTGGTAGCACTATTCAGTTTTCAAAGACAGCTTGTCTGCCATTTGTATTATAGCTATAGAGGAGTGTTGCTTAAAAGAAATCACTCTTCTGTCATAACTGGCAACATGAATTACAACCCTGACTACCTCACAGGTTCTCCCTCGCCGGCAGGAGGAAAGCAGCTGGCACATACAATTACCAAAATTTTGGCAAAGCTGATGTGAGACCTGAGAGAAAGCCCCTAAGGGAGGAACACAAGCAGATGACTAGGGGTTGATCCCTCACAAAAATAGCTCATGTCAGCATGAGTTGCAGTTCAAAAAGTGAGTCTGCTTGGGAATAGGGTGGAAGTCACTATCCAAAACACTGCCTCGAAAAAATAAAGTATTTCAGACTATAATTCTCAACAAATGTTTCTTACCTCATTCCCTGTTGACATTACTGCAACCACTGGAAACTTGTTAACTTCTACTTCAGTTACTCCAACAGTTGCTAAGAGACCAATTTCAGACGGACCCATGTGGGTTCCTTTAGCCAGCACACATTCGCCTCTTTTAATGTCATGTCCTATGGGCCTGAAAATCAGGACAGAAAAACAACATGAAAGAGAAACAGAATGAGACTCAAAGTACCTTTCCTTGATTGGTCCTGCTCCAGGTTAGGAGTGTCCAAGGACATTTCTTAGTCAGACTGTCAAAATGTCAATACTACTCATGATTAAAAAATTACTTCAAAAATCATCAGCCCTTCTATTCCTAACAGAGATATTTTAATAAATACAGACCTGATATCTTGGCCTGGTCGAGCTTGCACCAGGATTCGAACCTCTAGTTCTTCAGTGCCCTAGGAACACAAGGACATCACACATGGTCAGCTGAGTTACTCAAAGAAGATTAACGTTTAATTTCTCAGAAGTCCACACAGCTTACAGCACTCATTACACTGAGACATTACGGTTTAAACATCATATTATTCTCCTGATTTGTTTGTCAAGGTTGTAACACAAAGTGTGCTAAAACTGAACAGCATTTTAAGAAATGCTCTTCATGAGCAGCTCACCAGGGGAGGACCAGCACTGCATATGTAGTTTCAGCTTCCTGTTTTTTTTTAATGATACCTGTGTTTCTATAGCTTTTCTGTGTTACACCTGTTGATCGGGTAAACTGAGTGGGTTCTTTCTACTCCTCTCAAACAACTTGATCTGGCCAAACCATTACAAAGATGGCACTTCAAAAAGACCATTAGGCTGGCAGACAGGAAGCCACTACATTAGCAGAAAGGTGGGAAGAAGCTATATGCTGCAGCTGCTTCAGGATTTCCACGTAGATTCCTGTAGTGGATACTTCTACTTGAGAGCCTTGTATGAATCAGAGAGGGCTCATTCATCTTGTTTATTTACTGTGAACGAGAGACAGTGGCCTGAAAAGTCTGATGCATTTCCTTGTTCAGAATGTCAATGGTTTGGTGATTCATTCAATGCCAATAAATGGCACATGACCTGTATTGCTAATATTTAATTTTAAGCCCTGCAAATGAGTTGATGATATATACACTCATCTTGGAAATAGTGCCAGCCTGTCAGTAGCACTAAATCTAAACTTAGACTGGAACAAATTTTGTTTTTACATTATCATGTAGTGCTTCATATTTAAATACCTCAATGTTATAAATCAGACACTAATATTACAAGAAAAACAAGGCAGATCAGTGTTATTTGGAATTTTTACAAGAACAGTAGTGTTGTATAGGACACTGGGACTTGTATCTTTTCTTAAAGGTGATATGGGCCTCAGTTTCTGAGTTCAAATTGAATGCTCTAAATATAAGGCCCCAAAGTTAAAGCTAATGAATGTGTTATTAGAGATTATGATTCTGTTTACCTACTGTGAGAATTTAAATCCCTAAAAACCAGAAAATTACTAACAAAAAATGTTCTTACTTTATCCCAGTATTTTCATATGCTTTTCAGAAGCTTCTATTGCAAACTTGGTTTCTTTTGTACTTGCTCTTTTTGTATAAAAGATGATTCTTGGCTGTGAGTGTTCAAATTGGCTGTGCTGGTGCCCAGAATGGCCTTTTCCCCCCCTTACTGCCAGCTGAGGCTGTAAAAGACACTTCAGTCAAGCATTAAAAATCTGGGGCAATGGTTAGTCCTGGAATTATTTTATTTTTATGACACTCTGGGGATGGTTGTTCAGTCATGAAGATTTGAAAGTTCCATATCTTTGATAACATTTGAAGATGGATAGAAGATTTTAAGAGGATCAAGAGGAGAGGAAATGATAACTTTGATTAATATGAAAGGTCCTATTTAGGACTGCTGGATTAGGGGAAATAACTGAAAAAAAAAAGGCTTTTGAGGAACTCAGCAATCCCACTTTTAAAAGGCACCATGGAAAGTGTGACTATGGTCAACATGGTGATATACAGAGATTGATGTCTATGGCACTGATGGATATCCCAGAATGCTTAAAGAATACAATATAATTCAAGGTGGCTAGAGGGGCTTGCAGGGAGGTCTGGCATAATGCTGAGAACATCTTTCATTTGCTGTGTGTCAGGCAGCATTCTTGCTGTGTTTAATATGTTTGGAACTATATCTGAGTGGGTTGCTCTGAGTGACTGTGAACAGTTGGCATCCATGCTGATACACTGATGCTTGGGCTTGATGCAGGATCTAACTCTTGTTTTGTTTGATCACACTGCGCTCCTCTCTCCTACAAAGTGAGATAAAAACTCAAAATGAAAAGGGTGTAGATGTGTTTCTTAATGAATGTGTATTAGGCAAGCCGATGAGAATTTTTCTTCCTGGTGGATAGATGTAATTCCTTTCAGGCCTATGGCTTCTAAGGTCGTTTGGGGAATGCTTGCTATGAAATTTAAGTACTGCTACCACAACTAGAACTCAAGGAATGAGTTCCTTTGAAAAGTAATCTCTTTCCAGAAGAACATTTTTCAGATGTTAAAGATTTCGCTCCAGTTAAATCCCAGCCCTGAAGGAGTTCTTAACACTAAAAAGAAAAATATTCTTGAAATACGTAGCCACCCAAACATGAAAAGAAGGAGAAAAAAATTACATCTTAATTAAAGATACCAATTATTATCAACAGGATTCATAGAGTGGTGTATTCAAAGACAAGCAGAAACTAAAGAGTTCTACCTCATACTTACAGGCAAGAAAAAGAAGTTGAAGGTGGCTGGCCATTTGTGAAAAAATTCACAGTTTAAGCACATAGCCAAATAACCTGTTCTCACATGCAGAGGAGAGCATGCACGTAAAAAGGGGAAGGCAGGACAGAGTCATCCAAAGAAATAGAAAAATAAAAGGTTACCATGTGTGTTGCTCTGCAATGTGATAGTCCTCTCATGATGAGGTGGGCAACGGCCACAAAAAACTTGCTCAGTAAGGCTAATGGAGCAACCAACAAGCAGTGAAGGCAATGGTGTATTTTGCAGGAAGATAAAATCTATACATATACATCTGCAACCTCAAAGCAGGATTGATAATTTCAATAATTTCTCTGATTAGAAGAAGGACAGCCTAGATAGCTTGCTGAGTTCATTAGGTGTAAAAATCTATGCATTTAATAAGACATGAGAAAGAATCCCAAGAGTGGGTTTCAGTCTTTGCTGTCTTTATCAGTGTTGAACACTAGAATTCATCTCTTACACCCCAGCTGCAATCACAATGCTGACACTGAGCTGTGGCAAAGTGGAACAGCTTGTCAGAACAGCAGCAGTGGAGCAAAGGCTGATTTGAGCACAGAACCATACACATAGTTCATTCCAAAGCTGAACTTGGAAGCTGTGTCAATAAGAGACGTATCTTCTTGCCTTGAAGTCTCTCAGATGACAGCAAACATGATGATAGTGCCCTGAAATCACAGCTGGGATTCAGAAGCAATTCTCTGAATACAAAGGAAGTTTAAGATGGACTCTTTGGAATAAAGTTGTCTAGAGAGAGCTCCTCTGTTTCATAAAAAGCACATTTCACTATCTTGCGACAACTGTGCATAATGAATTAGTACTACAGCATTCATATTATTTATGTGTTTTCTTTCTATGTTCATATTCGCAGCATCTGTAAGGGAATGCACCAGTATGATTTACAGGCAGGCTGGAGAATTTGTTCAAAAACAGGGCTATGTCTACATTCTGGGGGAATATGCAGCTTTATCCATTTCCTGGTTTTCAGAAGTCTTAAATTCAGTAATGTTCTCATTTTAAAGGAGCACGACGGTCTTTAAAAAATCTTAGTTGTAGTTTAAAAAAATTTGGGAGGCATTTACTTCCCCTGTTCCATAACAAAACCTCTTTTTCTAAACAGATTAATTGGAGGGTATTTGTACAAGTTGTATTCTCCAAAATCCACCAAATTCACCTTTGCTGAAACAAGATCAACTCTGAAAATACAGAACCATCTTCATACCACAGTTGAAAAGAACCCATGTCATCCCATGGATTTTGCAGAACTTAAAACAGTTCCCTCTCCCACAGAAAATCATATTCAGCTTTAATAACATCAGCAGTAATTCAATGTATTATTCTGAGATCAATATGTAAATTAAGAAAACTTTTCCCCTTCCTTTTTGGTGAGATTTCCACTAGGCCTGTATTTTAAAATGTGAATAAAGTAGGCATTCAAATTGGACTGTAGACATGGATTTCCAGGAGGCATTTTCCTTCCACTCAAATCATGCTCCCAAGTATTTTAGAGTCAGCATTCAACAGTTTTGATGAAAGATCAGTCAGAACAGGAAGGTCTGTGGTACTGTTATCACAGCCTGAAAAAGTGAGAATTGCTACTAGGAACTGATGCAAAAACCCTCAGACTTCTGAGATTACTGAAGAGCTTTTCTGTATGACTGTCTTTCATATTTACAGAGTTGTATCATGTGCCATTTTCTGCTGCACACAAAAGAAAAATGAGTTTTTTAACTTGTGACTCACATCATCGGATTCCCTGATGAGCTCTGTATCTTCCACTTGCACCACTGCATCAGCACCACAGGGAATTGGAGCACCAGTTGTAACACGCATTACCTGACCAGGCATCACAGTCTGAGTTGGCTGAAAAATACAAAACCAGAAACTAATCTACTTTTGAAAAAAAAGTTTCAAACCACTTGAACTTAATGCAAGTAATCTACCTGAAAGACCAGAATTCTTATTTGCAGCATGACTCTTGATATTCTGTGAGTAATATCAACAGGTACAATAAACTCCAATTCACACCTGGCTTTATTTATATGGCCACATATTTGGTGGCTTCAGTTTTATCTCCTTGTATTTCTATCCCACAAACAACTTTCAGAAGAAGAAATCTGATACTAGAAGAATACTTGGCACAGAAAAACAACTGGCTTAGAAATTTAACTTTTAGATGTTGATCTTCCAGAAACTTCCATGAGCAAAAATCCATCAGTTCTCCAGACATAAATATTTTTGCAGAGTACTCTGGTCACCAGGGCTGAAATTGCTTTGCTTTGGTTGGACTTTTGTTGTGTTTTCTTTTACCAGCACACTATATATGGAAAATCAATATATAATAATAACGTAATTTTTAAGCAGATTTACTAATACTGAGAGACAGCTCAATACTTGTTCACAGAGAATATCTATCTTTGTGAGGGTCAATTTAGAATAGTCTACAATTGGTAATATTCTACAGTTCTCTAAAGTCGCAGGACATTAAAAAGTTTCAGCAGAAACAATACAAAGAATATAAAAATATCAGAACAACATGATAAAACAAAGGACGTGGTTTTAATAACATTTCTCACCAGGCAGACTATTTTAATAAACATTTGTCAAAATCCAAGGTAAAACTGTAATTTGACCATAATTGCTTAAGAAATAAATAACTAAAGAAAACATTCCTAAGAAAATGGAACTAAAAGAAGCTGATAAGATGACTGAGATTTCATTGCTGGCTCCCCATGGCACTGCAGAAAGTCTGGCTTATTTAGACTTTACTGTTAATAGTGAACATGTGCTACACACAGATCTACACAGCTGTTATCAGAGCAACATATTCTGTACATGTCACACATATAATTCATGTGCAGATTGACTCTATATTCCATATGCAGCACTGGAATAGATCCAGTACCTCTCAAACTGTGATTAGCACATATTTGACAGCAACCCCCAGGTGTGCAGGCAGCAGTGCCCAGGTGCTGTTACCTGCTCCTGCCCAGCAGGCATTTACTCCATGACTTTGGTCAGGAGGCTGACAGACACCACCAAACTCTAGACCAGAGGCCAGCACTTCAGCTGTACAAAGCTGTTTGCTTTGCCCATTCCACTGCTCCACTTCAGCACTGTCATCATCTTTGAAAGGTGAGTTTTACTTTGTAATATGTGTATTTAGAAGGCTACTCATTGGGACAGAAGCCCTAGGAAGAGGCTGTGAATGGTTTTTATCTGGCTTACCACAGTACCACAGCCACCTACACATCCCAAGAAACAACTGAGCCTGGAACTGACTGAATCTGGACCCTTTTCTACAGGTAATGGAAATCTAAAATCCTCAGAGAAGAACATAAATAAAATGCTCATATAAACTTAAAAACCCCATACTTGCCATATGTCAGGGTTAGTGTGTTTTTAGGGCAAGATTCATGCTATCCTAACCTAGGTATCTAAACCAGATGAAAAAAATAATATTTTTAAGAAAATTGCATTAATTCCTTACCACAGGCTATTCAAGGAGCTGTGGATGGATAGCAGAGATACTGCCATTTATAGTAAAGTGACTTGAAAGGGAAAAGAATGTTATCTAGTGTGTAGTTTTGATTTTTATGAAAAGAAATGTTACAAAAGGCAAAGCTTATGCCTTGAATTATGTGTTTTGCATACCACTGTAGATTCAATCGAAAGGTACATAACAAATAGGTAATATTGTTTTGAACTTACTAAGTATTGCTGACTTAAGTGACAATTTTCAGAGGAAAAATGTATTATGTAAAAATTTCTTCCCATTTAAAAAGCACCACAAAGAATAAAAAATGTCTACCACTGCCACAAATCAGAGCCTATGGTGATAAAACGTGCTGTAACTAACCATGTGTTTGGAATTTATTGTTAGATGATTTAATTTTTTGAGATGCAATGATGTGATACATTTAAACAAATTTATGATACAATAGCAGTTGCTTTTGGAACTGGTTATGTTGCTCATATATTTAATATCCTTTTTGTCTGCTGAGAATTTGATCAGATTAACTTTATGAACAAAAGTCAACCATCAGATTAATTTGTGAATCTCCAGGGCTGTGTTCCTCTATGACAGAGACTATGAAGATAAAGAAACAATTGCTTCTCAGAAAACGTATTAATGTACAAAAATTTCACAGAAGCTCTTTTAAAGGCCTCTGAGATCTCACTTTTACCTGCAATGGGGGAATACTGGTTTCTGTCCTTTGCCTTCATTACTGATAATCTACTCAATTTTAGTCAGTGAATAACCCCCAGAAATAGCCTACTAAGCACAACCCACATCTCAGGCATTTTCTCCTGCACATGATTACACCTCCTGTGATTTAGAATGATCCATGCTCCTTTCTGTAAAAAGGACAAGTTAATGGAATAGTAGAAAATATCTGCTTTTCATCCTATATTGTAGCTGGTTAGTCAGAGTGTCTCTTACAAAGTCTTTGGAAAGTCTTGCAGGAAATGCCATGGTCTGAATGTGAATCTACGGAAGGAAAGCCATTTTTCCCATGGTTCAGTGTTTCACACACAGGCCATTGTTGATGGCTCACGACCAGTGATCTCAAGTGTGCCCTAACCCTCCCAAAACAGTGTAGTGTCTGAAATCTTTGCCTGATATACAATAAAAAAAGGCTTAACATAAATATGACCATCTGGAGATGGAAATCAGAAAATACACACATTAAAAATTGATACAGAAATGTCCAACTTGGCTTTATGGCCTTCCTGCAATTCTCAGTCCCATCTTCTTCCTTGCTACTAGCATTTACATAACCTTTTTCCCTACAGGAGGAGCCAAATCAAAATCTATTTTGAACTCCCTGCTGTGAATCATTCTGTTAATTGGTCTGTAACATGAAAAGCAGAATGTTGCTGCTGAGAGTGACTGAAGGGTGAAATGAGACTGAGGAGCCTTCCAAGGCTATAAATAATTTCTTGGGAAGGAGATAAACCTGAAGATGTGTTTGCCCCAGAAAAAAACTTTGACCAATTATTCTGAGGTCAACAGTCTTGTTTTTCTAACTTGCCACTGGTATTTTCAGAAATAGTCTCTCTCTGCATGCCTCCCTCCCACTCAATTTTTGTTCCTTGCCAGAGAGCCTTCCTATTCCCAGTAATCTGGGAGGACAGACTGTCCCTGTAGAGAGACATTTGTGAGCTCTTGAACTTTGTAAGAGGGAAGGAGGCTTCCATTTGCCCTTTTATCTTTTGTACAAACTTGCTGAACTGATTAGGACACTGAAACACTTCAGACCTCTAATGGGAAGCACTCCCCATCAGAGACAACTTCAACAGTACTGCTTTCAAGCAACACTTTGCTGTGATATTTAACTAGCAAAATGATAATACTGATGACAGGGGAATAGTGATAGGAGTGATAATTCAGCTGGTTGCTCTGCTGGTTCTTGATATTTTATAGTGATCATAAAAAGGGTTGTAAAAATAGTTGTCAGTCTTTTGGATTCTGGAGCAATGCTTGAAAATGCAGTTGGAAAGGCTAAAAATACAAGGCAGGTAAAAAAACTGCTGAATTCATTAGTTTGCTTTTTTTTTTTACACTTTAAAGTAATTTTACATGTTTTGTACAACAGATCCATTAATCTAAGTTCACATGAATATCAGTACTGAGAAGATGTCTATTATACCAAAGTATAATTCATGATGATGGATGGGATCTAAAGCAAAAACAATTTTCACAGTTCTCCCTATCTATCATAATTAGCCAAATTAAATGTCTATTACACATTCAGAGACAGATCAAGTCCATTTAAAAAAATGGAATAATCCTGCAACTGGCAATACTTCGAAAACCTGATACAACTTTTAAAATATGACAATTTTACTTGGATTTTTTTGTTTAGCACTCAGTAGTGGACCCCCTATAAAATCCTCACTAAAACTGATCCATTCCTTGAGCCTGTTACTTATTCCCTTTCTCCATCATTTCAAATACAATACATAGAATTATAAATCGGGACTTTAAATAGCTGCAGAAACATTTTGGGTTAATTCATGCTCTCCTGAACAGAGCTGGCAGGTATGATTAAATGGACAGAGTAGCAGCAGTGGAACATAACTGATTTTTTTTCCCAGTACCCCAGTATTAGTACAGAAATTTCATGAAATACACTCTTGAATTTGAGAGCAAATCACAAAATGTATCTGTTTGTGAACATTTATGGTGCACAGCAGGTCAAAAATGGGTCATGCCTCAACTTGCTTTTAAAATCAATCCATTTATCTACCAAAGATGCACAAACACTCTTCTCACAAACCAGCCTCAAACCAGGCTGCTGCCAGGCTTCCTCAAGATTGTTTTGATCATTACCTATCTTTAAAAGCTTCATACAAAATTCTTACACTTCATTTTGCAGGTATCAGTGTGAAAAATGGAAGCATCTTACAGAAACAGTTATTGGGCTGATATCCTTTAAAAATCTGTCAGCAAGAATCAAGCTTTTCTCTGCTTATGAATGGTTGTGCCACTAGAAATCTCATGTCCTCAAACATTGCACCAGGGCAGAATGTTACTGTATGCACTCCTATCAGACATGTCAGCACAATGCTCTGAAGTATTTTGGGATATCCTTGTTAGTTCCTTATGTAACTGTACTACCTCACTTTATGAAATCACGTCCCAAGGCACATATTGGGAGGGTCAGTACAGCTGTGTCCTACATCACACCACATCCAAGACTACTGAATTTTGGAGCACTAGCAAGGCTTGTAAAAGTACAAAGCAAAATCTCACAGAAGAAAAATATATTTAAAAAAAGAGAAAAGAAACTGTGCTTACCTGCTCACCAGCCTGGGATTCCCCTATGATGAATCGATCTCCTGGGCCATCAGCAGCTGTTAAGAGGGACAACACAAATGGTAAAGGCTGAACCAAAACAAATGATGGCATTGTAAATTAAGAACAGGAGAAGAGCAAAGATGATCTAACATTCAGTTCTTCAGTGTCAGCATGACTGAGGTTATAGAAGTTCTGCAAACATTTTACCTTTTAGGTCCCTTTGAGATGTGTTTATTATTTTGAAAAACACAGGTTCTAGGGAACAGAGTATTTTTAACTATAAATTTCTGGGCAGTATGAGGTCATGTAAATGAAGACTAGGAGAAATTACATTAATAACAAAGCTTTAAGAGTGTTCATGACAGTATTGCAATACTGAAAATTAGGAGTCAGAGGTCATTGATTTAACAAGTCTTCAGGAGCTCCAATTTAGCAAATCTGCATTTTCACAGGGACAACAAAGACACAATTACTAACAACATTTAAGCTCCTGCCTGCCTCAAAGGTTTTCAGCAAGTTGCATTAGTGGTATTACAGACTTTACCATGGTGCAAAGCATGTATGAAGCACAAACAACTCTGCCTTTCCAAGCAGAGCAGTCATGCTGCCAAGAGCGCTCAAACAATCTAGGCTCAAATGATCACATTTAAATATGTATTATTATTAATTTTAAATCTGTAGCTGTCAAAAGTTGATTTCCTAGAGATGAAGTCTAATCAGTGAGAACCTTTATCTTAACAACTTCTGTTTTACTTCAGGCACCCTTAATATACACCTAAGTAACCTTGTATAGAGAATAACTGCTTTCAGGAAAGGTGCCCATTCAGTCTCTAATGATTTATCACATTTGTACTCATGCACTGGCTGCAGCTTTGCAGATCATTACCTATGGTACTTAGTCATGTTTGAAGACTAATAATTAACTTTAAAAGCCTATCAGACTAATCTATGAGCTTTTGAGCAAACTCTAAAATAAAAAAGCAGAAATGGACTCTTCATCTGTTCAAGATATCCTTGAATAATGCATGTGATACTACTGAAAACAGGTATCAGGCCTTCACTGAAAAAATGCGGTTGGATGATCCAACAAAAGAAGAGAAAGAAATTCCTAATAGCTGAATTATTCTAAACCTGGTAAGATGCTACTGAATCAGATTTTATTCCCTCACTAATAATCATACGGAGACAAGGTTTATAGATGATGTACAGCTGATATAAAATGAGCAAAAGACAGGGGTTTGGGCAACCACTGAAAGCCAATCCTAAATTTTTCTTAAGAGGTATCCATTAATGTAGTCCATATTATCTCTGCTTGAAAGCTTTTCTTCCTCATATCCAAAGACAACAGGTTCACAAGAACAGTAAGATTAGAACAAAACAACAGAGTAGAATAGAACTGCCCAACTGATTCAGGAAGACCAAAATGTAAGGCAAATTATTGAAGGCATTGTCCAAATGCCTTTGACACACAGGCAGGCTTGAGGCATCAACCCACTCTCTAGGAAGTCTGTTCCAGGCTCTGCCCACCCTCCTGGCGAAGAAATATTTCCAGGTGTCAAATCTAAACCTTCCCTGGTACAGCTTTGAACCATTCCTACACATAACATCACTGGACATCCCGTGCCCTTCACCTCTGCAGGGAGCTGTAGAGAGCCATGAGGTCACCTCTCAACCTCCTTTTCTTCAAACAAGACAAACCCCAAGTCCTCAGCTGCTCCTCACAGGACATTCTTTCCAGCCCTTTCACCAGCTTTAGTGTCCTTCTCTGCATACATTCAAATGTCTCAGTGTTATTCTACTTGAAGCCACCACCAAAATTAGTGTTTGTGTATTGGTTGTGACAGAGGTTGCTGTAGTTCATGATCACTCCGCTCATTCTGCATGTTTACTGAGATTGTACTCGTGCTTTGCCTTACCCTGCAGCAATCAGGTTGCAAGACAGCACTGGCTTGATCCCAAGGCTCTTGTCACTCAGCATTCTACTCAGAGCTCACCCTCTTAGCTTTTCTCAGTGTTACATTACCTGTATTTCTCTGGCTATATATGCACTCCCTTGCTGCTATTACTGGTCATTTTGGTCTGCCTGTCTCTCACACACACTCATCTTGTAGACCTGAAATTTTATTTTTATGTCAAATCTACTGGGAAGCTACTGAATTACATCCATTGCATAGGTCTGAAGACAGCCTATTTAATGGGCAGTTGTTTTCCATGGTTTCAGCTGTTAGTAACAAAAAAGATATTTTAATGTTCCTAGAAGAAAGTCAGTTATTGTGTACAAATTTCAACATGGTCTTATGATGATTCAGCCACTACCACAATTAAATCACTACTAGTATAATGCTCAATTCTGTATATTTTAATTTTCCTTCATAGATATATGAGGTGAGCATCATTGTTCTTACTTTACAAAGAGAAAAACCAATGCACAGAGAAGCAACTGGCTCAAAATGATACAGCATCTAGAGGCAAAGCAGAGTATGAATTCAGGTCTCTTGGGAAACCACATTTGTTGCTTGCAAAGAATAAAGTCATACAACTTATATTATTTATATATGTCAGCTGCAATACATTTAAAGTAAGAACCTCTTCTTTTGAGGTGTTTCCATAAGAGAACATTCTGATAAGTTTTTTGACAATTCTCTGATGCAATCAATAACAGTTCAATATATAAGAAAATCCTCATTAAATCTACAACAGAGGAATAGAAGATGAAGCTGTAATTCAGAAACAGATGTTCTGTTATTCTCCCTAATTTTAAATGTTTCCAAGAAACATACCAGCAACAGAAGTCCATGTCTAGGAGCACACATGGATGTACATTTGCTCGTGTACACATATATCCACTTAAAAGATCTGAGCTCAGCTTCATGGCCTTCCTTCAAGACAGTTGCATTTTATATAATTGTGACCTCAGCAATGATCTGTATCAAATCTAAACCAAAATAACCCCTGCTGGATGCAAACCAGGTGAATTAACATGCTACAAAGTGGCAGACACTGTACTTCATGTCCACCAAGGGAGTGTTTACCTCTGACAGCGTAACCGTCTTTTACTGACGCTGGAAATGGTGGTAGATTATCTTTTGCATAAACATCTTGAGCAAGGACTCGGCCCATTCCATCTAGAAAAAAAAGAAAAGATGATGCTCTGTGTCATTACAGTGAGTGAAAGGGGAAAACAAAGTTAACAACAGTGCACTCCCAATAGGTGAAATGTGTGTGTATGGGACATACAGATCTCTCAGGCTTTTGATTTTTGACTCTACATAAAGGAAAAAAGACTGGAGTCTGAAAGTAGTGATAAAGGATTTGTTAAAGTCTGTGCTCCTGGTTATAGCAAAATTGCTCACAATAGATTTGAATACTAAGTATCCAAACCCAAAGGTTTGATTAAGGATCAGACAGAAAAACAGGTATTTGTTTCTTCAGGACAAATTTTTCCTGTAAGATCTCTTAAATATATGTATTCCCTTTATTTTCCTTTATTTGAATAACTTTAAAAACTTCTAAAATGACTTTTCAGAAGCGAATCCTGTGCACAAAAAGTGAGAGGTGATGAATTGAGAACAGTAATGATGGGCAAGTTTTCATAAATTGACAAAGAAGTTTTGCAATAGATTAGCTTCACCTAATTGCTGAGAGCATTTCTGCTTAATGGAGGGTGAGTGCACATAAGTGTCAGAATTATTTATGTAAATTTACACTGTTATAGTTCTAAATATTTTAATAGCTGTTTCAAACATACTCTTTCTCTACACTTAGCTACTATGACTGATGAGCTGTAATTTGGCTCAGCCTCCCTGTAGAGACTGATATGAATTACTTGGCCCTCAGTCAAGTGGCTGATACCTTTATGGCACCAGCAAGAGCTTTTTTTTTAGTACAATATGGAACAGAGTGGAAAATATGTAACCTACCCCGTGATACAGTGTGAGAGGGAAAGCAGATTTATTACATGTGTGATTAGATATATTGGGAAGGGATACATGGAACAGAACTACTGGGATTGGCTCGATTCCAGTATGTCTAAGTAGAAGAAGGGAAGCTGGGCTCGTAAGAGAAGCCACTGCTCCTAGGGTGCACTGTGGCATGGGAAGGCAACATCCAGCTGAAAGAATGATGGAGTGAGAGGGTGCAGGATTATTTCTGCCAGGAGAATTTGCATGGATACGTACTTTAGAGATTATGATCTTTGAGACATGCCAAAAAAGAGAAGTGCATGAAGTGTGTATCTTATTTTACAGACAGGGAAATCAGTGTGGTTCTGGATTCAGGGGAAGGCAGAAGAGCTAGTGCTGCACACTAAATGGACAGGTTTTGTTACAAAGTGCACCTACTTGATTTGAAAATGCTCTGCTCCAGTGAAGGGGTATTATAATGAAAATTATATTTTGCTTATTAACTCAAAGGGATTTAGTTAGCAATTAATTATCATAACTACAACTCATCATTGTACTCATATCCATATGTATCAGCTTTGAGCCTGAAGTTAATATTCATGCTGCATTGCCAAAATAACTATTGCCATGAAAATGCTGCTGAAACCTGTTACAGCAACTAGAAAAGCACTTTTGTAATGGCCATTACTTCACTTATGCAAACCTGCCTGTGATACACAATACAAAAGTTATTAGAGAGCTCCCAAAAGCTTGTACACTTATACTGATGAAAGAATGCAGACACATACATTTAAATTTTAGCTTTTAGAAAAGGCAGCTATCAAAGGCATAGTAAAAACATCCTTTGTTCATAGATACACAGAATCTCATACAAAGGTGATACTTCTAATTTTAGCAGGCATGTTATGCATTTCTTTTGTTTTGTGTCTGAACGCAAAATCACACCAATTAGAGCAACATTGAACAGTATGTTCTTGGCACACTGCCATGCAGTATTTGAAAGGAATAAATGGCTAGCTAATAATAGGAATGAGTTTCATTACAAGAAGAAAACTGTAAGAATTATTTGTTCAAGTAGTCTTAGGGGTTTAAAATGAAGCAAGTCAGCAATTAGAGGACAATCTTGAGTACCTTTGTACTCTCTCTTATTTAAGAAATTATTCTAAAAATACAGTTTGACCTTATTTTGATTAATTGTAATTCAGAAAATTGTAATGTCATCAAACTGTCCCTTTTGATGCCCATAGCCTTCTAAAACAAAATGGAAAATTACATCAAAATAATTTTTCAAATGTGGGTATTTGTTAAGCTTAGGTGGTGAAGCTCGTACAGTTCTGTGAAGAATTTTGATTTCTCTGGGGCACAACAATAAGACAGATCTTTTACTAGGAGGTGATGGATTTTGTAAATATTGCCCTGGTAGCACTTCAGCATGATATGAAAAGTCAATGCCATCAAAACAATCACTTAGATTCTTGGACTAGACCAGAACAAATGTGCTGTTCTCAGGCTTAAGCCCATAAAATGTAGATTGCTTCTACATTTTAATTTTATTATCAATTAAACTTCTGCCTCTTCTTAGTTTCAGAAGAATAATCATAGTCATGTTGTCTAAAAACTTAACCATATGTGCCCACAGAGCTATATTCAGGTAACCTAATTTATTAGGAATAAAAGGCTAATTGGGGGCTTCATACAAGATATTGATGATGGCAGGTGAGAAACACGCTTCAGATGCTTTTGGTTTATGACATTTCTGTTTTTTAAATATGGAAGAGGTTAAATGGCCTACACAGTCACTGAGCAACACACTTACCAGTGTGAAAGCCATGTTTCAAAAGATAACTTTAATAATCCCCTCCCTTATATTAGGAGAGAATAGATAGATTTGTGAGACTACAGCATACCTTGACTTAATCAAGAATAAAATCAGGACTGTACTGGGTATTTGTACAGACTAACATTCAGCAGCTTTATTTATCAGTATGAATGCTAGGCAAAATGTTTAGTAGTGTAACTAAATCAGGTTAAATTAATTAGGCAATTAGCACTCCCAGAGTTTTACACATTTCACTTTCCTTAGGGAGAAACTGTACTCCTGAAAGACAGTTTACAGAAGCTCAGTGTTGAATCAAGATACAAAATCATTTAGTAAACAGACACAGCACAATAGTGCTTTTCTGAATCCAGTTTCAGACCTCCAGGACTACACTTCTATTATTTTCTGAAATTAGATGTATATGAACAGAAAAATATATAAACACATAACTAAATGAAAAACTGGTTCTTAATTAATTGCATTCTTCAAAATTAACATCTTTTATCAAACACTTAACCTGTGCACACACACACGCCTATACAAAACAATCTTATGTATTTGTCTGTGTAACATTATGCTGATCACTTAAGAACTTCTGAAAATGCATTTACATCTTGAGATTTGTATTTGTAGATTAAGAGAATTGAATTTGCAGTATCACAGACAGACATGTCCTTTAGGCTGTCTCTTATAGGCTCAATCCTGAAATTTCATACTACATACTTGGAAATCTTACAGTGCTAAAATAAGTGTATACTACTTGAAAAATAAATTGCAAGACAAAATTTTGCACTAGAGTGCAAAAATGTGAAGGAATTGTTGGTACAATTATGTGAACACTAAATCAAGAATCTGTCTCTGAAGCTACTAATGTTACCATCATTCTAACACTTGTATTTTGGGTGAGAGGGAAGAGGGTCAAAACTAAAGTGACTCAGCAGACTCAGTTCATTATTTTTGGAAGAATAAGAGTCCCAGAAACAACAATACATATGTTCTGGAATTAGAATCAGAACTTCTTTTATGCAAAGAAGAGTAATAATCTTATAGTACCTTAACTATATCTGACATACCAAAATAAATACATGATGTGATTATTTTTCAGGGAGGCAGATGCCAGTCTTTCATCCTTTATTTCAGGAGTTCAGTGTTGCATACATAGCATTTATTTGGACTAAATGTACCCAACACTGCAGCTCATCATATTGCTCACAAAGGGCTGTCTTAGCGAAGACATTTAACTGACAGCTACCCAAAAAGGCACAATAGCTATGCTCAGGCATTCATGCCTTAATGCCTTCTAATCTGCACACCATTATGAAAGTGCAGGGTGTATTAGGCATATTCCTTGTTGATCCAGTATTGGCGCTGTGCTGAAGGCAGTATACTGGGCATCTTCTCAGAAATCCTGCTGCCAAGGCACAGGGGAGCACTGAACTCTGCTTGGAGTCACTGAATGCACAGGTATGATACTACATATAGTCTGCTAAATCAATATGTCCGTATGAAGACATCTTGAAGACTTCTGGTAGCACAAAGATTTGGCAAAGAGCATGAAAACTTTGAATTTCCAAGCCAGAAGACAGAATATTCCATTCAGAAACCGTTCATATCTCTCTGCTGTCTGTAGCACACCAATGTCCTAAATGCTTTTGACGCTTGAGGTTTGCAGTTGCACCATCTCTTCGCTCACCACCTCACTTTTGGACAATCTGAAAGAATCCCTGGATGAGGTTTCTGCTTCCCTACCTACTTTAGGTTTACTTGTCAGCATATTTTCTGTCATAGCTTTGTTACGTGTCAAGAACATTCTCCCAGATAATGCCTAGCCTTGATGCTCACGAAGAATCCAACTTAAAATACCTCTGTAATTGATGATTTCTGTTCCAAGCACTGGCGTCATCTCCAGAACTGTGATGAAGGCCTTGTCCATAGATGTCAATGGGAATGGAGACATGCGATGTCTTCTTGCTACCTTGGTGATGTCAACAGCACTGTGACCTGCAATGAGAAAGAAGCAAGTTTATGTGTGCTACAGTGAGCAGATTCATGCAGTGATGTTCATTTAAATGATTTCACTGAAACCAATCTGGCACTTTGGAGCAAATTAACTTAGTTAGTTATCACTACTGAGCTTTCATGTCAGACACTGGGAAAACACTGTATTCAACTAGAATCAAGCAAGTGTATGTCCTTATTTATAATGAAGAACATATCAGAAGTCTTGATGAGCATGAAAAGATTGGTTAACCTAAACCAGAAACCCTTCAAGGTGATGCAGTATTTTACACTAACGATGATAATCTGAGACTAATTTGGTTCTATAACTCAGGACAATTCCCTCCATTCTGTTCTGCACAAACACCTCTCCACATGCTCTGTGCCGTGCACAGATGAAGTGAAACAATGGACACTGTGCCAGTGAGCCTACAATCCAAGAGTGAGATGGGAGTTAAAAGGTTCAAAAGGAAGATAGAGAGAGCACAACGAAACCACTTGGCAGTCAAGACAGAAGAGAGTGTCTCCAGCTAGTGGGCATCCTACTCATTGTCAGGATTTTGTTGTCACCATAGCAAAGTGTTGTTTAAATGTATGATTAGAGCGAAGGCAGTAGGACAACTTAAGGAAAGCTTACTTTTCCCAAGTGTGAGGGACAGGTAGGGAGAAAATATGACAGAAGTTTTTTGAAAATGAAGCCAACAGCATGTTTAATTTCATGATACTTACTGAGAGATTAAACAAGGGGACAACAAGCTTTGAAGGATTTTGAAAGTGAAGATAAGCAACTGAAGAGAGAACTATTGCAGGAATACATTAACAAGAGTAACAGATAAAAACTAAAAGATTAAGACAATTACAATTGCAGAGTATCTTGAAAGGATTTACCTAGAACAAGAAGGTATTTATGAGAGCCAAAGTGTATGATATTCTATATGTGATATGCAATGATATTCTGAAGTAACATAAATTGTAATACAGAAAGCATTAACAAATAATAGAAACTAATTTTTATTGATATGATTTTGCTTTGCAGTCACTACATAAATATCTAATTTGTTGCTGCACATCTGCCTCCAGATTATTGCTTTAAGTGTAGTCTTCTAATTAAAAGTAAGTAAAAAATAGCACAACAATCATGCAGTCTAAGTCCTTCCTGCAGAAGACAAGGTTTCTTAATTAATCTGTAGATATAATACTTGTTCAGCACTAACACATGCTTGCCTTTTTATGTGAGAGATTGTTCACTAATTATTTTTTGCTATTAACACTGTAACTATCTTTGAGAGGAAGAAGTGAAGACAAGTAAAACTGCCCACCTAATTCTTCCAGGAATGATTCTGGAAGAATTTTTTTGAACAATCTCTTTGTGCGTATTTAGAAGGTAACATGATGACAAAAGCAGGCACTGTGAATCTGCCAAGCACAAATAATTTTTAATTGACTTAATTCCTTTCCTTAAGATAGCAGTTGACATTCTGAGGAAGAGAGAAACAACCGATGAGACATTTTCTACCTACATTAAGACTTCGTGCACTCTTAGACCTAGCTTTCTCATCAGCAAACTAGGGGAGAAATGATCCAAATTAAACTACTGTAGGATGAAAGTGTAACTAATGGAAAAACTGCATTCCTTGTTTTAAAAACAGGGATCTCCCTAGCAAGCTCACATTTCCAGTTATTACGCCTGTTTTTTGTTAACAACATCATTAAAGAGGAAAAGGAAAACATTTGTGAAATACAGACAAACTTCCCACTCCTGCCTCTACATAGACAAACCCTGCTTTAGCAGCACTGTCATTCCTGCAGGCCCAGCAGATTCCACACAATACATGCAAAAAACATTTTCCTGATGTTTTGTTTTAAGTTGGAAAATATGAAGGAAGATGCTAAGAGAAATATGTCACAGCAATGAAAGCTGAGGGAATTGTGTAGCAGTAAACAACCTTTATAGTATTGCCACTAGGTGCTTTTACTGCTACTAGCAGTAGTTTCACTGCCACTTAAAACTCACTGTTAGCTACTTCAGAAACTCACATTTCACCTCGTTAACCCTTAAAAAGTGGTGAAATTCACCGTTTTGAATGCTTTGAATGGTCCCCAGAGAACAACCTTCAGATTTGCAAGTCTGTCCCTAATGCCTGTCATTTGCTTAAGACAAAGGTTCTGTTAAAATCTTCGGAGAAATGCATTCTCCAACGTAGATTTTTTTGAAAATAGATAAAATTCCCTAATTCTTGACATCTTTTTTCCAACACCAAAAGTAACACCCATAATTTCTGCAAGAAAAGCCAAGAAAATAGAGCCCCTTTAGGTTTAACACTAGTGTGAATAACCTTAATGAAGAAAGAAAGATGCTGGTGTAACTACGAACCTTTCTCTCTCCTATTTCTTCCTACAAATAAATGCTAACTCTATTCTATTAGAATCACACATTTAAACAGACCCAGAGAGAAACAATGATTTTTTAAAATTCTAAAATTACTGAATGGTACTTTAATTACAAGCAAATGACATTAAACAACTCCTCAGACTTTAGCAAGTTATCTTTCACTTATGTGAAATGTCAGATAGCTCTAAAAATAACTACTTACATTAAGCTGCATTTTGTATGACAAAATAATCCTCTGGCTTTGAAGCAGCTAATTCAATTGGTTGCATAAGGTAGAAAATTCTTGACAGCCTTCTCTTTTACCACCAAAACAACTTCCTATTCCTGTCATACATATATGTATATATATATATATATATAGACACACACACGGTGGATTAAATTTTAGACTAGAAAAGACTCCCACAACACAAAGAAAAAGAATTGTGCAAATTAAACAACACATCACTTGGATCAAATGTGAATTCTTAACCTTTGCATTTTTTGGTTTGGTTCTATGTAATCCAACATTCAAATTCATATTCAAGTAGGAAAATAAAAAAAAAATTATATTCAAGTTGGGAATTTCCATTTTGATTGTCTTGGAGTGTTAGTTCTTGCCCAAAAAACCTACACACATGATCATTTACAACAAAACCTCACAAACAACACAGACCTACATGTCATCAGAAAAACTACTTGGAAGAATAAATTAAAAGGTGACTCTCCATTAATACATGAACACTATGAGCTATTTACAGTTTTACCTTTGGACTGGATTTCATCGTCTTAAGTTATTAAATTTCTTTTGCAAACCCACTTAGTCTCACTTCTGATCTGACTATCACTTGCTGTCTTCTGAGCAGTCTTAGTTTCACAACAGAGGTAGAAAGTTTCTGGACTTACTTGCTCTGAGGATGTTCTCTTTGCTGCTGCACCTAGACTGGACCTGCAGAGAGAGCACAGAGTCTGTGAGCTACAGAAATGAACAAGAATGCAAAATACAGAGATAAAATGGGCAAGCTCCTGGGATCTAAGACAGAGGCTATACATATTTTCAGCAACATTCTTACATATTTTGCATGAGTTTAAGTATATTTAAGCAGAAGGGTACTAAGCTGATGGTCAGAACCTGATAAAAGCAATTTGATTCCACACCCCTCCCATAAGGAACAAAATGGCCTAAGGACAGTAGGCGAGAAAAATCAAAGAACAGTGCTTAAAATTATGTGTTAAGCATCAGTTTTCAACAGAAAACCCACATTTTCTTATACAGTTGTAATTACAGTAGCTCTGAATCTAGGTCCTGTTTGATGATTAGACAGAATACTAATGTAACCATATGACCTGACTGAAAATTTTACTGTTAATATTTTCAGGTATTGTAGAGAGTTTAAAATACTCAGTTTCAATTGTGTTGATTCTGAAGATGTTTAATAAGAATGCTTCACAACTGTATAAGCAACTCACAATTGTATAAATGGCTCCTGGCTGGAGCCAGATAAATTTACTCTGCTGCTCCTATTTGGTTAAAAGAAATGCTATGTTCAGTATGAATTTTATAGTGGAATGCTACTTTAAAAAGTAACTGTGTGAAAAGGACATGGTTTCTCAACAAATCCTCTTCCTTGATGCTTAGCTGCCACTGTGCTATTCCAGATAGATTAGTCTGACTACAGGGAAATCAGACAATTCATATTGGTCTAATATTCTAGTAACACTGGATATTTACAATTCTATCTGTTTACCATGCAGATTTAAAAAAAGAACTGCTTTTTTAAAGAGTATCAGCCCTGTAAACACAACACAGTTTAAATTTTATCTATAGTGAAGTATCAATTCTTGTTAATTCTTGTCAGGTTTGGAAAGATAACACCATGTATAATAACCCTGAAGTTGCAAGTTTTCAGATAGATTGCTGTCAGGCCAGCTGACTGAACTGGCAGCACTTGAATAAAATGCATTTTGTGTGGACAAAACCCCAGATAAAGTAAACTTCACAGGAAGACAAACCTCTGAGATCATAAGAACTGAATTATTCTCTTTTTTACTTTATTGACAAAGGTATTTTAAATTTCAATGAGCATACTAATAAAGTAAAACTGCCGACATGTAGTGAAAGAAGTGGAATAGCACAACTGATGCTGAGGGTGTAATTTTTCAGCAGAATATTTGTCTCTGCTGCAAAAGCAAAGGAGTGAATCCAGTTATCTTTCAGACCTCACTTTGAACTTGTAGTTACAGAAAAATTGCCTAGAAAGTGAATATGCATGATGTAACAACTGATGGAGAATGGTAAACGCCCAATCCCTCAAAAGCTGTCTTCAGAAAGGAACAACCATTTAAGGCTGAAATGAACTGTGTCCCAGCTTCTAAACCTCTTTCTTCTGTTCCACAGCAGCTTGCCCCAAATAGATATTCACATAAAAAAATTGGATTCTACAGCGCAACACAGTCTACTTATAGTAATGGAATAACTTATGGAAGTAATGTTGCAACTTAGAGTGGGTTATGGTGTCCTTCCCTGAAAAAAACTCTTGTTTAACAAAAACAAACAGAAAAACCCCACACCCTCCCTCCTTCCCACCAAAACTACTATACAAGAAAACTGCAAACAAAATATTAATGATGCCCAAATTTGGCCCAGAGTTGTTTTACCAGATTTCAAAGTCATAAAATGAACTCTCTTTGGAAGAAGTAAATATTTAACTATAATTTACCAAAGAACAATTCTGGACCAAAAAGGTGATATAATGGTAGGAAAGAAAACACAAAAGAAAGAGAAGCACAGTTTGAGAGGGAGAGAGAAGCAGGATGGATGTTGCAAGGCAGAAGATGGTGTATGCAAAAGGAGACATGGGCCTATGTGTGTAAGACTACTGTTTAAAATGGAAGAGGCTCTCTTATTTCTCACTGAAAAACATGAAAAGAGAAAATGAGGAATGGACCTGCTGCAAAATAACCAAGCAATTCAGCAAACTGTGGAATGAAATTCAGTGAAATAACATAGTCCTAAAGAAAAAGGCAAAAAACCAAAAATACAAAACACAAACATTTGAAACAATCTACTAAAACAAACTAAGTAAAATATGTGATCCAAAGGACACAGATAAAAGCTACTAGAGGAGGAAAAATGTTAGCAGACAAAGACAGTGCTAAAGAAGTAAAATGGAAGTCAAGAGAGAGTCTTTCAACAAAGTGGTAAAACAGAAGGAGCCCAAACCCATAGCGCAAAGCAATGTTTGCGAATGGAAAACAGCTCCTTTGAGCAGTAATAGTTACTCTCGAGTTGTAGCCTCTATTCCTCCTCAGTTCATCTTTAAGCCCTTCCAACCTATAGTGGAGCTAGTGTATGGACAAAAACAAGAGATTTATAATGAACAGTGCAGCTGAGATTTGCAGATCAAATCTTCTAATATAAAAAACGTGCTGACAAAGTTTTGCTCTTAAAATGTCCAAATGACAATGGTAACAAAAGACAGCTGGCTTCACATACAGCCTCTTACAGGTCATTTTTTTAATTCTGTGCACACAGAGGACTTCATATTTACTTTTTGATTTCTTACACCCAGCCTAAAGTTTCCATGTTATCACTCACCTGGTGGGCAACATATGCAGTATGAGAAATAATTTGCTTCCCACAAATTTTAAAAGCAGCTGTGGAAGAGGAATCCATGATAATAAAATAAAAGGCTTGATCAGCCAGACTTGATTGTTTCCCAACCTATGCTCACAGCTGCAGAATACAAACCATGCTTTAACATAACTGACATCAAAATTAGTTATTACATAATACTTCTGTTTAATATGAATTGCACATTCTTATCCTAAATGTTATTTTTAATCAAAACTCCAGTAAACTGATTTTGAATAAAACTCACCAGTTTCCTAACTCATACAATTTTGGCAGCAATGGAGCTTTTTATAAATGGGGTCATGTGCTTTAAGTGCCTTTTATCATATTCATTATTCGTATGTTTTACTACTTTGTTATTTGTGACATTTACAGAAAATCTATATTGTTTTCACAGCTATTATTAATTGAATAATCCATACCACATTGCATATAGTACCATGAATAACAGGGGAGAGTTGTTATTAGTAGTATTTACTGTTATTCTTCTCATTCACAGGTAGTTACAGAAATAACAACCTATGGCTGTCTTTTCTTTCACAGGGAAAGTATAGATTTATTGTTTGTCCATTCTACAGCCTCTTGGCTCACAATCTATCTTGGCAGAAGATATGCTGGGCCACCAGCCAGTACCATTCCCCTGCATAGTTCAGACAAAATGTAACCAAACCCAAAGCATTCAGTTCACATTACTCTGTATTTTATGCAAACTGGATTTTATGTTCTTGAAGATGTAACTTCATCATGCTGGAATGCAAAGTAAGCTTTCTCCCACAGGCTGAAGTAGTAAATAGAATGTGAAATAAAGTACTCAAAAATAAATAAAGGGAATGGTAAAAATAAAGAGTTCTGCTGACAACTTCTATTTATCGGTCATGATTGGTCTGAAAAAAAATCAGTGGCTGTACTAGTTAAATTTACATAATATGTTTTGCTGCAAATAAAAATCAGTCTAAATTTTTTTACAAGAAAAATAGAAAAAGGCATAAAGAAAAGTTCATGCTACAAGTGAAGACTTTATGTGAAAAATAATGAAAAAAGAAAACTGAGAAACCCTTTAACACTTTACCATGACTGTTAGGAATTGTTAGAGAAATTACTTACCTTTTTAAAGTCATAACAAGATTAGCACAGAGTATTAAGTCAGCTCTTCATTATGGGAGGTACAATTAAAAGCCATTGGTTATAATAAAACAAATTGCTAGACAAAGATGGAGAGTTTCCAGCCCAATATGAAAAGCTAACTCTTACGGGAGTACATTTGAACTCAATATTACAACATGAAGAACAATTCAGAACAATGACATCAAAACATGAGTTACCACCAACAGAAAGAGCCCATTTCTCTGGCACACAGAGCCTGTAGGAGGCTGACCCATAACCTTTAGCACGTATGGGAAAGCACATTGCTGCACTCTGAGGAAAGCATGCAGAATGTGGAACCACCAGCAGAAACCCAAACAGAGGCAGACACAGAGGACTAAGGTACAGCAGAGGGAATGAGCTCGCCAAGCTGTAATGAAGGAAGCGGGGTAAGCAAAGCACAGCAGCTGTTAACAATTCCAGAACTGTATTCCTGTCACTCTCCTGAACACCAGGCAGCCTGTTCATGAGGTATTGCACCTATGACCCTCACTGCTCGTGAGAAAGTGCGTGACTCACACAGCCTTCCCTCGAAACTTCAGCTTTATGAAGACAACTTATCTGCTATGATGTGGGAAAGTATGCTGCTGCTGCTGCTTTTTTTCTGTATGTGATTTATTAGTAATTACATGACCTGAGTTCTGTACAATATACACTGTGCACATGCCATTTGAATGGTCTCTGAAACATTTGCCTGCTTTAAATAGATTTCAAATCACATGTGATCTGATTTATAACTGTAGGGGTTTGCACAGTGTCTTCTGCCTCAAATACTTTTTATCCTCTATGAGTGCAACATACATTATTCAGCGTCTCTAAATAAACAAATAAGAGAAAACTAAACCATGAATAACAATGTTTTAAACTGCTCTGATAACACTTTAAAAACTGATTTTGGCATGTTATTCTAAGCAATATTGATAAGGTTAAACTAGGAGCAGATAAAAAAATGCAATGAAATAGATTGTTGATTTCATTAAAAAATCTGGGTTAAATGTAACCTGAAGAACAGAGAGAACAGCTTTGATTGAATTAATATGGAATATAAAAATGAAGTTGTTAAAAAAACATTCACAAGTAGGCTTGGGTTGGAAGGGACCTTAAAGATCCTCCAGCTCAAAAAAAAAAAGTGCATCTGGAATTGTGTACTTCAGAAAACATTCAATAAAGTATGTGAGGATTAAATAATCCTATTACAACATGCAATCTTCCTATTTCAAGAACCGATTCTTATTCAAACAACACTGAGCTGAACACACAAGGTCGTAAGAGAATGCTTTATGGCCATCTGAATCAGGACTAAAATCAGTTCAAAACAACAGAATAATTTTTTCTTATTATACTGATACCACTTCCAAAATGGAAAGAAAAGTGAGCACGAGGAATTTGAGAGCAGCAGACATTACTCATTAACACAATTTTTAAAACAAGCACAACTGATGGTGGGATTCAGCTCACCAAAATTTAAATATGAATAATAAATAATGTGGTATTTCACATTAGAAATCACTCTTTTGGAGTCAGTGAGGAAGAAATAAACAGAAAATTATTTGAAGCCAAAATCATTTTAGGAAAAGATTTTTACAACTTATTAAGTGTTATGCTTGGTAGACTGGGCATGAACAAAAGTCAGTTTTAAATCTTGAATATGTCACTTTCTTCATACATATATTACTCAGCTACCTTTTATGAGTTTTTTTCTAACCACCTACACTTTACATACAGATTTGTTTAATTCTGATAACTGTTTCCCAGTAGACTACAAACACATATATGGAATTCTATGGCCAGATTATGGATCATCCTAACTACTACTTGAACAGGACAGTGGAAGTGAGTTGATGAATTCACTATAGAAACATAAGGGCTGAATTGGTTCCTTTTACAGGAGGAGTATATAAAAACAAAAAGGCATTATCCAATATTTCAAACAATATGAAAAGAAAAGGCAAAGGGCAGTTTTCTGGGATTAGTGACCTCTCAACAGAAAGCGACATTGTCCATTGGAGAGGTAAAATCAACACATTTCTTTCTAGAAGAGAATTCAAAGAAATCCTACACACCAACTAAGCCTGCGAGCTGAACACCTGACAATGAGAAAACAGCAAGAACTATGATATACAGAGCAAAAAAAGGAGACAAAATAGCAAATCACAGTCAGCTAACGGGAAAGGAAACTGGCTACTACGAACTGGCAGTACAGGCAGTATAGGCTTCCTAGCTGAGAATTAAAAGAAGCAGAGGGATTTCTTCTCTTCAGAGTAATTTTAATGAAATGTTTATCTTTGTATGAGAAAAAAAATGATCTGCATTTTGTGTTCTTATGAGTAGGGGACAGCATACAGATAGTGCTGTATGAGTAACATTAGAAAGATGGCACATTTCTGTGATATTTCAGGAGTGGTTCAAGATCATACTGCTTTTTGTTCAGAAAATCTGCATTAATTATAACACCCAAATATGAAGAGATCAAGTATTTTGTAAAAGCTAAAGCTCATATTAAATCAAGTCATAAACATGATTGCCAAATTTGAGCACGAACTCCAACAGGTATTTCTAACCCGTGCTATCAAAATTCAAGTGGCATTTGTAGGACACCAGAAATCTCTAGAAACATTGCACTTGGAAAAATAAAACGTTCTACTATTTGCTTTATTAACTGAGAATAAGATCTTTTATTTGTTTGAATGAAAATCTTGAACATTCTCCAAATGCCCTGGAAATATTCTCCAGTTTGAGAAGTAGCTAGTGTAAACAAAGGCAAAGACAATAAGCTGCATTTCCTAAGAGGTACAAGGGCAAAAAAAAAACCCTGTTATCCTTGTTGTTTGCCACAGAAATGGTATTTATTTGCCTATTTTCATATGATTTCACACCCTGGCAATTTGACTGACAAACCACTTAGCCTTACAAGTACGCATTCGATGTCTGAGTTATGTCCTATCTGACCAGCATTAAAACTTTTTGAACTCCTTGTTCATTCCAGATTAACCAACTTCTTAAGCAGTTTTTAATCAGATACATGAGTGAGGTATAAAAATTCTTGTCCTCGAACAAACCATAAATTAGTCTTTAACCCTTGACTAGTATGGTTGACAATTAAAAAAGCTTCATTTCTATTACAAGTATTTTGCTTTTCAATGAAATTTCAAGTATTTTCACATTTTTATTTCTTTACCCAGCAACAGCCAATTTCAATGCAATATTAAAACAGTGAAATAGCCACATTACTGCAAAAAAAAAAAAAAAAAAAAGGAAACTATTCTTCTTGAATTCTGTGACCCTCAAAATAAAATTTAAAATAAATTCTTTATTCAAGTTTAAATGAAATAACATTTAGGACAAATCAATGTTACGTGTGCAAGTCATTTTTCCTTTGACACGAAGGCATCATAATTTCATCATAATTATCAGCAGTATTTCTGCATAAGACAAGTTAAAGCTACTTCATTTTAATCTCCCTGCTCAAAGACTAGTTTGATGTCTGACTTACTAAACATTATTCAAACTGTCTGCTAAATGGGTAATTATTTAATTCTTTACAGACTTCTCTGTTGGGCTCTGTTCTACAAAACAAAACCTTGTATAATACACATGAAGGAATTTATTTCTGCAAAATCTTTGTGAAGCAGAGGTATGACTTGATTTTAGATATGGGAAACTGAGGCCCAGAAATATCTTGACTAAATTCAACCTGACATACCTACAGATGGATTGCAGAGATTAGATCCTCAGTTGCCATTTATTTCAGCTGCATTTGGAATGCTCAGCATAGAATCACAGAATGGGTTGCATTGGAAAGGACTTTAAAGGTAATCGAGTAATCAATTTAAAGGTTGATTACCTTTAAAGGTAATCAACGCCCTGCCATAGGCAGGGACACCTTCCACTAGACCAGATTGCTCAGAGCCCCAGCCAGCCTGGCCTTGAACACTTCCAGGGATGGGGCATCCAGAACTTCCCTGGACAACCTGGTTCAGTGCCTCACCAACCCTCCTGTCTGCCCTCTTTCAGCTTAAAGCCATTTCCCATTGTCCTGTCACTACATGTCCTTGTAAAAAGTCCCTTTTCAGCTCTCTTGTAGTCCCCCTCAGGTACTGGAAGGCTGCAGAAGTCTTGGTGGAGCCTTCTGTTCTCCAGGCTGAACAACCCCAGCTCTTTCAGCCTGTCTTCACAGGAGGGGTGATCCAGCCTTGGGATCATCTTGGTGGCCCTCCCCTGGGCTCGCTCCAGCAGCTCCATGTCCTTCCTCTGCTGGGAGCCCAGAGCTGGGTGCAGCACTGCAGGTGGGGTCTCAGCAGAGCAGAGCAGAGGGGCAGAATCCCCTCCCTCTCCCTGCTGCCCTCGCTGCTTTGGATGCAGCCCAGGACACGTTTGGCTCTGGGCTGGGAGTGCTCACTGCCAGCTGTGGCATCATGTGAAAATCACACAATATGTGTCTCAAGAAGGACACACAGAAAACAAGTACCCCTGAAAATGGTGCAAGAAGTTTTTCCAACAAGAAAAATTAAATCAGCACTAAGGTGGAGACAGAAAATGTGACAGAGGCTTCCTTGGCACCCATTCAGGTCTTCCTGCTACAGCACTGCGCTTTCTGTTCCAGAAGCAGCAGAGATGGAGTTGCCATTCACCACACCTGCTACTGCTGGGAAATACAATTTAGTTTCCTTAATATCCAGTTATTGTCAATATCTGAATAAATGTTGGTGGGGAATTGGCAGAGGCATGTGTGGAATTTTTAGCATTACTGCTTCTGGTCCTATCTGCTTCTAGGCCTATGGGCCTCCATCCCTTTGACCCAAGGTCTGTGGAGAGAAAAAGCATCTCTCCACTGAAGTTTGAAGGAGTCTGACTCAAACTTGTAGGCTAACAAATCCTACAATTCCTATTTCATGCTAACAATCTTATCTTCCTGGAAGCTGACCACACAGGTAACATTTCTCGTATTTCTACATTAAAGGAATACAAACACATGTAAACAGGAACAAAGCAGTCAACACTTAGAAACTCTGTTCTGTGACTCTGTGGCTTCAAAAGCCACCAATCAAATGAGCAGTGAACCTGCAGGCCCAAAGAGTCAGCAAAAGCCACCATCCAATTTCTTATATTTTTAAAGCATCTTTAAAGTTAAATTTTACTTTTTTCCACTGGTGTTTCCCAGAAATTTTGGTTGGAGATTTTTATAGTTATTATCATTCTAAAGTGAAGGGTTGGACTACTTTTTAAACTATGTGAGCAGGAACAAAACATGTTTCCCCATGTAGTATGACCATACTTTCTGCACTAGCATAACTTCGAAGAAGTTGATTTTAGTTAAGCTTGATATTTTTATTTGAGATAGGAGGATTAAATTTGAAGGCTTCAAGTACAAGAGGCAAAACTATCAAGCACAGGTAACAATAATCTTATATCTGGCTTATAGTCTCTGATATATATGATATTCAGTCTAAACCTCAGTCTTGTAGACTTTAAAGTATAAAAATAAATAAAGCTCTTTGAAGTTTAAGATTCAAACTAGGGAGCAACATCTGTAAGAAAAATAAATCTTTATTTAACAAATCCATCTGAGTAGTAAATATCAGAGAGTGAACTTACTGCGTGAAGAGCTAGATTTCTGCCTTTGAGCTAACAGACACACAGACTACATACCTCTGAGGAGAATCCTTAAAGTGAAATCAGAATGGTCATGGATGAATAACATGAAGATTCCAGAGGGTTCATAAGCTATAGAAAGGAGAGGCTGGAACTCAACAAATGTTGCACTAAAAACTAGTGTTAAACCCAAGTTATAAATTATTTTTGAAAGCAACCAGAAATGCAAATGAAGAAAGAGGATTTGCATTTCAGATTTTGCTTTGAGCCTCAAAGGCTCAATAGGATAAGATTCCTTTAGTGCTGTCTTGAATTTGGCAGTCTGTATTGTAAGGTCCAGCACAACAGCAGCCACCAGGCTCTCCACAGCATCAACACAACACTAACTGGGCTGGGCTTGTAGCAGCACCGAATTTTGGAAACTTAAAGATGAGAAAGGGAAAGAGAAAATACTGTGAATAAGGATATTCATTCTGCCCTCCAGTTCATTAAAAAAAAAAAAAGTTTACGGCAATAATGCTTAGCAAAAAGAAGTTGTTTCCATGTTACAAAGCAGCATTTGAAAAATGGGAAAAACAGGAAGATAACTTAGGGAGTGCTGATGGGGGCCCATTGACATTTGAGCTGTGCATTACTGATACTGACACTGCTGTGAATATCTAATTTGATTTCCATGTAGACAGACACTGCCCACTAGAGATACATGTAAATTAAATCTCATGCATGGCATTTCACATCAGTGATTATTTCAAAAGCTGTAAGAGCAGCAGAAGCTTTGCTCTGCTTTGATTCATTGCTATTTCAGACTTCAGACTAATTTTTTATAGCTTCTGTCACTAAAGCTGACTCTTCAGAGTTAAACTGGTTTGGGAGCTGGAGCTAGAGAACAGTTGCACTAA
The DNA here is from genome assembly GCA_013399225.1 of Rhipidura dahli. NCBI lineage: Eukaryota > Metazoa > Chordata > Aves > Passeriformes > Rhipiduridae > Rhipidura > Rhipidura dahli. Next base: position 182,730 of record VXAC01001810.1, read on the forward strand.
ATGTTATTACTAGTGTAACACAATGCAAAATAATGTCTGGCTTATCAAACAAGCTGATTTAAGTAGTAAACAAATAAATTCCAAACACTGTATGCTGGTGAGCAGTGTAATACTGGATTTAAAAAGAAAACAGTAGTTTAGAAAAAACCCTCACAGTTATATCTAATCAAGCCAATTTTACTGCCATATAGTCCAAGGTAGGGTACAGCACAAGAAAATGGAAAAAACCCCTTTGCTTAAATGGATGTATTTAGAGTGAAATAATGGCAAGATTGACTTTGGAAAATGCAAAGGAGTCCAAGCTATAATCAAACAAAACAAAAATGACATTGATAGCTCTTTGGCTTGATCTAATTAGTTTCATAAAGGATTGAACATCTCTACCATAAAGCAAGGTGAAATGTTTTCCTATTTTGTGGCACAAGAAGCAAGGGGGAATGTTAATTAAAAATTGAAACATAAAGATTTGTCTTGAAGCAAAAGGTAGGGAACTTTAAATTCCAGATGGGAAAGGACAGAAATTATTTATTTGCTCTTCCTCTGATAAATGCAGACCTGGAAAGCATTTTACCATAATAAAAATAATTAAAAAGTATTACAATTTTGTTAAGTTGAAGAGATAAGGTATAAGCCAAAATCTCTAACATGAAATAGGATGCTGTTCAAAACCTCATCTTCTACCACTCTTCCAAATATTAAATAGGTTTTTTTTTTGTAAATTAACTAACTGCTTGAATTTAATTTATTAGTACAGAATTAAAGTGCAAAATGTTAATGTGAAGGGATAATTTTATCTGACAGAAGTCAAAAGTTAAGTACCGTGCACAGAGAAGCTGTAGGTTTAAGTAAAATTTTGCTTCTATTTTGTATGTATGAACTAATAATGGATCTAATTTGAGATTCAGCAATGGGTGAACAAAGATAAATAGTATTTAAAGAACAAATAAAGCAACATTTGTTAAAGAATTTTTTAAAAATTATCAAAGATGTCATCAATCAAAATTATTAATGTATATTTTGATCAGATTATTGCAATAACACACTGTCCTTCCTGACATAACTTGGAAATTTTGCCACTCTTTTCTCATATGGCAGAGAGAATGCTAGAGAAGATGTTTCATAATCCTAATCTTAAACGAATCCTACTATCATTAATGGAGATAGGACCAGCAAAACTATTTTCTATGAATAAGGAAGAGCACTCTTCTTTCATAAATTTTTGCATTTTAATGTGTACTGAGGAAACCGTTTCTCTAAAAGTAAGAATTTTAATTAATTTTTCTTAAGCCTACAGTAAGGTGGTACTATTAGCAAATCAAAATGTAATCCTTTAAATGGCAATTGCCAAATAGAAAGCTCTGAGTTCTTGCCCATGTTTGAAAGAGAAATACCTATAAATTCTAATTTTACTTAAAACCTCATTGTTCTATTAGCAACTGCAAAAAAACCCTGAAATCAAAAACACAGAAAACCAGGAGTAGATTGTGCCAACGCAGTTGGACAACCCCCAAATGATTATTGGATCCTTATTGGCTCTGCTGTGTTCATTTATTTCTCCAAAAAACATTATTTCAAATTTGAAAGTGCATCTCTACAAAGTATATGGCATTCATAAGGCAATAAGACAGGGAATCTGAATTTAACACAGAAATTTCTATTCAATGACTCGGTATATGAGTATGTCAGATGTAAGGAACCAAGTTCTCTATCTGCTGGACTTCTGCATGAAATCAGAGAAAAGAACAAGGGACCTGCTTACATTTACTGAGTTTGTGCTATGTACACCTGATTTACAACAGATATCAACAGTGAACTTAGCATCCTGTACCTAAAACTGAATTCAGGTTCTATGCTGGTGGTCAACATCTGAAAGCCATAGTTGCAGTTCGTGGTCTTTCAGCACTGCCTTCTATTCAAACTAGACTAAACAGGAGGAGAACCAGGCTCTTACCTGGCTTTCATTTTGAAGAACAAGATTCAGTTATTTACAACATTTTGTAATGTACACTATATAAAATACTTTAATCTACAGCATTTAAGAATCTTCATGCAGCCTCTGAATGGTCTTCTGAAGTCAACTACCTATTGTAGGAAATAGTATTTTCTCCTTTTCTCTAAATACTGCTCCTTAATTCTCTGTACAGCTGACTCTCTATTATCAGGTAAGATAATACAGTTCTCTGCTGTGTTATTAACAGTGCTAATTATACAACTAAATCCCATCAATTAGTATGCAGCCAATACATATTCCAAACCTCTCTTTATGGAAATAATATTCTTTGTTGGAGAGAGAACTAATGTAGTATTTTGCAGATCTTTCACAATCTTGTTCTAACCACTCAATGAGGCTAAATAAAATATATCACAAGCTATGGACCTGAGTGTCTTCCTCTCTGAAAAACTTGATTTTTTAGAAAGCAGGGAGTAGCACTGCAATAAACATTTTGTTGCCACTATCCTTCCAACAAGCAGATCAACAGGGTTCCTTCATTACGCTTTTAGCCAAACACACAGCGCATGCAAAAGCCAGAGGACAGGGAGAGAGAGGGAGAGAGAAACTGATGCTGCTAATAGAAAGTTTGAGATACAAATGAGAATAAAAAATGGTGCCATTGCATAACGCTACCTAAGTGTAATTTTATAAATTAGATTACGGACCTTCATTGAATAATCTGTTCAATTTACACTGTGAATGATATTTTTAAGATATAAACTGATGTCAGAGTACTTCTAAAAATTTAAATGAAGCCAATTTAATTTAATATCCTAAATTAATTACTACTATTTAAAAATATACTACTATACTTTGTGGCAACTAAGTAATAAGTAAATTACATATCTATTCTACACATACTATACTGCACAACTGTTAAGTCATTATAAATCCTAATTAATAATTTAACTCTTAGACAAACCCTTTGAATAGTCCTGATAAAATCCACAAAAATTACAGGCATGAAGCTAACTAACACTCTTCATCAAGAGTGAAAAACTTTATTGCACACTGTGAAATTTAAAGAGAATATAAACTTATATTTTATCATTATACCATTTTAGAGAATTAAAGCTTTACTTCTCTTGACACAAGGAAATCTCTTTTTAAAGAAACTCACTTCAATTTCACTGAATTGAATCAAAGACAAGACCTCATTACAGTCAAGGGGAATCTTTAAGGGGCTGACTGGGCCTAAGGGGATGTATAATACTATTATACTATAATGCCTGCAACTCAACAACCTCTCTGTACCTAAAAGCAAGTAGAAGTTTCTAAAATCTTTCTGCCCATTACTCTCAAATAGGCAACAGTTGACCACATTTGCAGCTCCACTCATGCTACTGGTGTCAATAAAAAGGAACAGATGAAAAGAAGCTTTTTCTAATTATTAGACTCTGAGATGCAAAATACCCTCTACAAGGATGTTTTCTATGAAAAACACAGGCAGCAAAGACTACCTCAAATTCTTCACAATGCAGAATACACAGTCCTATTTTTCTTCTGCTGGAAGATCTTTTACCTCTTCAATCAAAGACCTTCTATGTGACAGGAAATCTTTGATAGTAGACTGCCTTTCCTTTTTGCCAATCTGAGTTCTACAAGCGCCAATTAATCCAATTCCAGACCTTTTCTCAATAATTAAAATTGTGAGGAAATTTTTTACAATGAATCTAATACACCTATTTCCTAAAAAGAGATTTCAGAAATCATTTATATGAGGTTATCTCTTTTATCTTTCATTGTACCTTTGTCAGAAGGCAGGTTCAGCTGAAATCTCAGCACTGATTCCATTTCTCTTGCCATTGTGTTCCAGATATCCTCTGATGGTCCAAAGCTATCTGATGATGACTCAGATGCAGAAAATTAAGAAGCTCTAAACTTGGTGCTTTAAGAATTAGCTTAAGAAAAATATTTTTTTGGAATAAGAACCACAGAAATATGTGTGGACACAAAAAACAACCTTGAGATCCTATCAGAAGTGTGGTTATTTTTCCCCCCCTTGGGTATGAGACATCATGTAATACATCACTACTACTTTTCTTCCCATGATCAAAACTACTGTCAGGCTTTTGGAGTTGATTTAACAATACTACAGCTTGGGAGATTTTTCTATCATATAATTTAGAAGTCAAGATATTTACTCATAGCAGCCTTTCCCATTTTCCAAAATTACAGAGGATGATTCTGAGCTTTGTTTGACATGCATCCTGACATTAAGGTGTATTTTTGAATGAAGAGTCTCTTAAAATAATAGAAACTAGACTATAAATCCTTTATGGACCCCAGAGAACCTCCAATCCCTTCCTGACTCTTCAAACAGTTACAGTGGCCACAGATATTTTCAGTTTCAATTGATTTACTCTTTTGGATCTGTCAGTGGCTCGAATGTTTTGCTGAAAAATACACAGGGTGGTAGTCTATCACTAGAGAATAATGTATCCATTTTTTTTTTATACCTTGTGCTTTTTATATCTTGTATCGTGTGTTTTGTAAGCATGAAATTCTGATCAGCTACTGCATCACAAGATCTGGTTCAGCAGACAGCCAGGCTATTTGCAGTTTATACATGAAGATCTTGCCTTTGGTCAGGGTCTAGAGGATGAATGGCTTGCACAGTCCTGCAGTGCCACCTTCATACTTCAGAGAGCAGATTCTTTAGCACTAATTGCAAAGCAGTGATAGTTTTGGAAAAGGCATGAAAGTTTTTAGAATCTGATCAAGCAGGAGACCATACATGCTGACCAGTCACCAGCTGCAATACGTTGGTTTGCATTTCTTCTGAAGACAGTGATCCCTCCTGAAGTGGAGGGAAGGACAAATGGCTGAAGTTGCAGGCAAAGCAAGAAGACTCCAAATTCCCTGAAAGTGACTTATTGACTTCATCATCTGTAAGAACATGTTCATCATTTTTGCTGATAAGAACTATGAAATGCCTATTGATCCACTCTTTTCTTAATTTCATACAGATATTCAGAGGAACAGAGTGAGGATGGCTTCTGTCTTGCACCTGTAAGCACTAAACTTAATTTCTTGTTCTGGTATTAGCTTAGAAAATAGTGTCTTTGTATGCATGTGAGTATAGTATAATTTATTTATTCCATAATGGTGTTTTGATGATAATCACGATAAAACCAGTGAGACTTTCATATACTACAGTGATGAGGCACAATGAACTGTAGAATACATATCAGGCGCTTTTAATAACATATACTTGATTATTTTTAAAACTACTTGTCTGCCAGTAGAGCCAGACAGCAACTATTGATCTATACAGATCTATGACAGGAAAACTGGTAAGCATCTTTCTTCTTAAGAACTGTTCTATTAGATCCTTTGCCTTTTCATACACTGAAACTATAATAAACTTCTATTACTAAGGTTAAGGAAGTGCTAGGAACAACTGCTTGCTGAAGCTGAAACTTTTGAGAACAAATTACACAATCAGCAAGGTACAGGTCTTCCTGCTTAGGGACAAAGTGATTGAGTAGGTGAGCTCTTTATGTTTGCATTTTTAAAATTGCTCATGAATAGAACATTTAGATCAGGTCTAGAACCTGGCCCACGGTGTGAGATAGAGCAAACTGTTAACTTCTTATGTGACCTTGTCAAATTTAAGGGATTCTTTTAAAATACAGAATAAATAACTGTACATGTTCAAGACTGATTCAGTATAGCAGAAAACTTTAAGTCCATCTTTTTGATACTTATCTATTTACCAATTACAATCATATGCTGAAACCTAATCTTTACACAGCAGCGCATGGAATTAATTTTACAGTATTTTATAAACTTTTTTTTTAACCCATGATGTTGTGAATTGTAGTTTATCTTAACATACTTCTTCTTTCTTCCCCATTCTAATTACAATTGAAAGTATTTTCATTTTTAGTTCTTGTCAAGATGATTCATACTTCATTACAGAAGACCATCATGAGGCTGATATGGAAGTATTTAAAATGGTACATGCATTTTGGCAGGTACCAGAGCTTTGGGAATTAATAATGAACTTCAGGTGTCACAAACCTGCCTTTATCTAGACAGGTAATTAGCAATCACAACCTGATGGCCATCTTAACAGAGTCCTTCTAGTTTCACTGTCCAAAAACGGGTCAGATTAACAAGTGAAGCCTTTTGAAGCCTTGACATCTGTAAGTTTGTTATTTTTACTTAAAGTAAGAGATAACTAAGGATGCTTTTATCATATAATTTATGCTCATATGCTATGTAGTAGTTGCCTAACTACTGGACTAGACAACATGGTGGTGCAGTGATTTTAAAACCATGCTGAACATGGTTGCAGATTGATCATGCAAAATCTGCCCCCCCAGCTGATTTTTCCCCACTTGTGCACAGTGCAATGCAAAAAAAATGAAAAGAGTAAATAAAATCAAAAAGTGTGATGGTTGAGCAGGTCGACTGTGTGAGAGAACACGTGCAAAGTATACCTCAGAAACACTATAGGTGGATGAGCACGAAGGGAGTCGAGCCTGGTTGTGCAGTGGGGAAAAGAAAACATTGTTAAAAAAGAAATGGTGGCACAGTAAGGGTCTCAGAAGGTTTTCTGTATAGGTGGTTCCAGCACTGAATAGTGGCAGGGGGTTCATAAAGTTTCCATGACCAGCTTTTTCAGAAACTCCAAATTTATGCCTTTTAAGGTGGAAGCTTCTTAAAAGGACAAAAAAATTGTATTTGGAAAATAATGAAAACTAATGATGAATCTGAAGACTCATATTAATTCTTCCTCCTCTAAATATTTGACAACACTATCTTTAGGACAATAAGGATGAAACTTTACTGATCTGTTTCATTTAAAAGTATTAGTTTTATTCTTACTCTGCAAAGGATACAATCTTAGGGGTAAAAACCCGTAAGAGGTTCTGAATATCTTTATGTGTGGACATACTCAGAAACAGCACTTTGACAAGGGAGTTTTTTCTTCAATCTCACTGCCCCAAAACCCAGAATAACTTGCAAAGTTCAATGACTAATGGCCAGATATAGGTCAGTAGAAATCTGCAGATTATGCCCCTAAGCAGTGTAAAGTGTGTGATTTTTGAGGGACTCTGTCCACTGTCAAGAGCTTTCAGTGCAAGCTAACACAACTTAATTGGCAACACTACAGTTTTACTGACTGCTTAAGACACATTTTGTTTATACACAATAGGCATTATTCTAAACCATTAATCACTCAGACATAACTCAAGTATTACAAAAGGACTCTCCTGTAATTTACAGGAAAATCCTTTCTTTGGGTGAAAATATTTCATGTTTCACTGTCTGAAGAAGGAATAAAAATAAGGTTCTTATAAATGTACTAAAAATCATGTTTTGATTTTTCCCTAGGGGTGAAAAAATGAATTATCAGAAGCCTTAGCAAAACTTCCTTGGACTTAACAAACAGTTTGGATACATTTGTGGTAAAGATGAATCCAGCAAGGATTTCCACACAGGTTATTAGTGACCACTTGCAGACTTAGGTATATGACGGACTGACCAGAGACCATAATATTCAGAAGAAGTCTTTCAAGAATATTTTTCTGTTTCAAATGTGTATTTCATATTTTTTCACTGAAATATAAAATATCACTTCCAGGAAATTTCTACAGTCACACTGGTCTGTGCTAATTTATGTCTCCATTAAATATACAACTTTTTTTTTTTCTTCCTTGAAAAGTTTTAATATTCCAAAAATATTCTTGCTCCTTTCTGGCATTCTGTATTTCATTTGCTCTTCTAGATAACATTTCTAAGGAAATTTTAATCACTTCACAACATCTTAAATATTCACACACATTCAGCATCTTCTTCAACTGGTGAAATGCTTTCTTAAACTGATTTTATGAGATGATTTGCATTAGAATTAAGACAAAAATGGAAAATTCCTTCAGACAAACAGCAAGACTGAAAAGCGCAGTTTTAGGAAATCAACTGTTATTCTTCAACAGTCTATTTTATAATTATAGAAAAAAAAGAAAAAAGAAAGATCCTCTTCTGATGAAGCAAAACCTATTTCTAACAATACTACTTTGAAATCTTTCTAGGAAAGATAAGGTGTGCTTTTGCTCAGAACAGGGGTACAGCTATTCACCTAAGACTTTTAGATGAGGCTCTAATCAAGACTTTCATAAATAATGTCCAACCATTGTTCCCATGGTTTGTCTTTCAACAGCATGGAATAAAACATTAGCCTTGGTTTTGCAGGTGAGGATCCAAAGAATGCATAAACAGCAAGAATCATCACAGCATCAGGTTTTTTGCATATCAGAAACCAGATACACTGAAACAACAATGATCAGAAAGTTTGGAACCATATTCCACAAAAATCTGAAGAACTTGGTTCCTGTTGTCTACTCCTCACACCAAGTTACAAGGGGCATGCTAGACATTTGTGCACTTCAATCTTCTCTGAGGCAACTCCTCTAAGCAGAATGCTATCACTTTCCTTGTCAAAGTATCTTGTAATCTAATTAGCCATATTTTCATTAAAAATGGAACTATTTAACTTCAGTCTTATTCCAATTAGAAGTTAATAACTTTAAGTAATATTGTATTGGCCTTTTCATAGTTCCAGTTCTGTAGAAGCAAATGAAAATACTCCCCTCAATAAGACAGCAGTTGTTATTATATTTTTTCTTGCTATGCTCAAAACCACACACATACACAATTTTCCTTAATCTCCTAATGTTACTTGCAATTCTTTACTTCTTCTTCATACGTGTCTAGACTCTCAATGTACCCATTTCATTTTCTCATAATGATGAAATCAAAGGTATACTGAAGTGCTGTAGTTCTAAACTGACCTAATATTCTTGAGGAAAGGATTATGCTCACAGCACACAGGGATTACTGTATATCTTCAATAGGATCACACAGTGTGATTGTTTAATCTGCTGCACACTTATAATTTCCTGATCATTTCTATGTCATTGCTTTTTTGCTAACTGGTCTCCATTTTTGAGCATCTACCTGATTTCAGGATTTTGTTAGTGTACTGCATCTGTGCTATTAAAATTAAATGTCAATACATTTCCAAGCTCCTTTGATGTTTCTGCAACCTATCACCTACTCTACTTATGATTTGTTGTCATATATGAACTTCAGTGAGTGTTTTGCCCAGCTTGAGAGAGGGGGCAGCTCTCCTTACTGGGTGTGCTACCTGACAACCTCTCTGTATTGTTAGGTGAAGCTAATGTGCTGGCATCTGGGCTCTTTTCCCTCAAAACATTCAATTTAAGGGGTCAAACTGTCAGTCACAGAAATTCACCACCATGAGAATTTTTTTAAAAGAGCTATTTGTACAACTACCAAAAAACCCCCATACCAAACCCAAAAACCCCAAAGATCTAAAAAATATCTTCAAAGCACAGATTAAAGCAGTATTGTTCTGTTGAATTTCAGAGTAATTTCACACTTCCAGAGGGGTATTAAATTTGGGAGGTATTATCAGTTATACAATACAAACAAGTCAACTCTTTCACCTTACTCAACTCTTTCTTTTCTTACATTTCTCATTTAAGTAACACCTGCACTTACTTGCTACTGCTACATTCATTTCAGCAGTGGGGGAATGCTATCACATCCAAATGATAGAACAATAAGTTTTCTAAACTGTTCAGTGTCAAACTGGTCGCTGCAAGGGGTCCAAGTGTGAAGTCACAAAAAGAACTGCAAGATGAATGAACTTCTCAAGAAGTGCAAAATCAAACCTTAGGTCAGGACAACTCCCTTGTAAATGGCTATGCATTGTTGTTAATACTAAAAGATATTAAAACTGAAGACTACTCAATCACCAAAATTCCTTAATTAACTAAATTTTCATGCATGTTTTCAGTGCAAGTTTATTTCAGATATCCAGCAAGCTTTCTAAATTTTTGGTGGCATCTGTGATATTCTGCAGAATTCCAGTGTTTCCTATATATTTCCAATGGCCTTTGAATTTAATCTGGAAAGAATGTCTTTGCAATTCATTCCGGAATAAAGGTTCCACCTTAACAGTATTGTGCAGTAGCATTTAATTTTCACTTATGGGGCTGGCCATCAGACACTACATGCTCCCCCTCCCATACTATTCAATACTTTTGCCACACTGTAGGAGTATCAAAAACCTACATCTAAAACCCTTTCATAAAGCATTATGGAAAAAATGAAAATTATTGAAAAAATGAACTATTAACAGGTCCCTCATTATTTTTTTCTCCAATTGTCCATTACTGAGAACTGTCCACTATTTCTTTTCTTTGATCAGTCATTTGTATATTGTCTTTTAAAATGCTCTTACCTAGAACATCCATTATTACTGCATGAATCAGAGCAGCAGTGATGAAGCAGCAAATTTTAGCAACGTGTTCTGCTTGCTTTAAGAAACTTAAAGGCATATGCAGAATATATGGAATATTTCTTTATTTACTTACATTCCTTACTAACTGACTGACTTCCATCATGGAGGGCATGGCAGTGAAATAACAGATAAAGTGGCACAGAGGAATAGGACAATTTCATGACAACTAACGTTGTCATGCTGCCATGGCTAATGTAGTCACAGCTTCTAATTTGAAATCTTTCCCCATGTAATATTCTGTCAAATAATGTAGGATTAGAACATCTTTTTTGTAGCACAATGCTTCATGGCTTTTTTTTCCTGGCTTTACATTTATTTTTAAGTACTGAATCATGAATTTAAGAATGAGTAGTCTAAAATAAAGGAACTTGCTTTGTCTTGATTGTGAGTTATCTCCATATCTAAAACACGACACAGTTTATTCCCACCAAAACTTGATTCCTAAAAGATTTGCCAGGAAAAAGATATCGTCCTGTAATCAAAATGATATTTTTGAAAACTGCAAAATATTAGCAGCTCAATTTCCTTGTATTTGACCTATAAAAAATTATAAACTCAAGAATTTCTGCTTGACAATAAGCAGTAATCAACTGTATGTCAGACACAAAGCTGTATACGCAAAAGCACCCAAAAGGGGCAAAAATTATCAAATAATTTTCATTACAAAAATTATCTTGCATTGTATAACCTTAGTGGATTATGCATTAGAATGACAGTTCTGAGAATGACAACAATCATAGTGTATGGAAGACAAAGAGGACATGAATCTAAAGAAATTATGGAGAGACCCTTCAGTGAATGGATGTGCAAAGGGATAAAGTGTTATTAACTTTCACATCTACTCTGCTACAAATTTTTTCCTAATTTTCATTACATGCAAAATTACATGGCTTAATGACACTTTTATATAGAATTGCTGAAAAGCTGTTCTTAATTTATGTAGTGAACTACTAAACAAGAGGCACTGCTGTCTGTACTGCCATGCTGGATTTGACTTGCTTTATTAAATATTTCTGTGAAAATTAGGTGACTTTATAGGGTGTCTTGACTGATATACTAGATCCTAATTCGTTTTTCACAACTTTTTTTCATTAAAGAACAAATGTGACTCAGAAGAAATATGGTGCAGAATTTTTTGCATTAGTCTGCTAAAAAACCAAGTAACAAAATTTGCATAGCTGTCATTCAACCAAATATTGACCTATTTTGTGAGAAAAAATAGGGACCCGAAAAGATTGATGGCAAAGACAGAGGTACATGTGAACCTATATGCTTTTGGGTTACCTTATATCAGCCATAGTTTTGGTTCAAGAAAGTCTATCAATCACTGGCAGAAGGTATTTTTATCCTTTAAATTAAGGGTATCTGGTTTTTTTATTGCTAAGTTTAATATTCAGGAAACTTTTAGATATGCAACTTTGATTTTGGAAAGGGATTTTTTTTTTTTAGTTTCTGTAAAGTCAAGCAGTTTGATTAGCATTCATTAAAATGCAGTAGGATATTCTTTACAACAAACTGTCAATCAGGTCAGGTTTCTCACACACATTAAAATGAAACCCCAGCTAGAAAAGAAAGAAAACACAATGAAAGAAATAGAGAGAAAGGGAAAAGATGGGGATGAGAGGACAAACCAATCATATTTGGTGTTACCAGCCAGCAGAAGTTTTTAAAAAAAAAAATCAGATCACCGAGTGAAATCGTACATTTACTCGGAGAGAGCATCCTTTGACATTGCCTTCTGGGTGATCTCTGAGCTCCTCCAGCTTTCGATGGAGCTACATGTAAACATCAGAAAATGAATTGAAAAAGCAACCTGTTCTCTGTCACGTTTTTTTTTTTTCCCTTCATTTTTCTTTTGCTCTTTGTTTTTGTGTTTTGCTTTATTTTGTTTTTAATAAATCATAGCATAATGCATTTCTCACTGCCTCTGCCAAAACATTTCAAGACATCAAAGTTCTTTGAACAACACAGACATACAAGGCTCAGTAAACTTGGAATCTGGAAGCAAGACATCTTTGCTTAACATGGCTCTTTTTCACTACAGGAAAAAAAAGAGAAAAATCAAGGGAACTATAATTCTAAAGCTACTGAATCTCTGCTACATTGTTTATTTATTTATTTGCTTATTTATTGGTAAGGCTGTGTTCTAGAATTTAATTCCATAAAAAGAAATTTAAGAGGTAAATTTTCATGTTTGGGAACCTCAATTAGGATTTCCCATTTTCTATAAGGAAGATTTTCTGTCCACATACATATTTTAGGTCATGGAATTAAATCCTGGGAAATCAGATAAAGAAATATTAGTCTGAAATGAACCAAAAATGGGTCTTCCTAATAATAGGTGAAACCCACCATCTAAATAAGCTACATCTTCTGCATATGTGCATGCATGATGCATCTAGATTTGTATGTGATGACCCAGTCCTTAAGATGCCCAGGTCACTGCAATTACATACAGAATTTTCAAAGACAGCACAGAAACTGTGTCTGTCTTGTATTTTTCTCCATGTGAATTCAGTGGTCCTGCAAGTCTCCCATTGAAACAGAGCCTCATTCATGTACTGCTCTTCTCATCTACATTGTAATTAAAACATCTTCCCAAATCACAAGATGAAAAGATAAAGCCTCACAGACAGTGAGGAATGCTACAGATGCCTCTAGCTAGAACTTGTATAAACAAGTAGCAACTGGCTTCTTGTTCTATGCTAAGATCAATTTAAATGGAGGCATTACCGGAAAGAGGTGCATAATTAATCTTTTCCCTCCCCTTCTTTGTGCTCAGTGAAATACTATTTTCACAAAGAGCAGCTGTAGAACAGTGTTAGAGAACAGAGAGGATGGCTTGTCCTGGAACAAATGCAATACACTTACATACAAAACCAAAACAAAAGATCATAAACCAAGAAGGCAGGAAAGGCAAGGAGAATGCAGAAGAAAAAAAAATAATTAGTGGTTGAGAAGGTGCTAAAAGGAAATAAAGTAGGAAAAAAGTGGAAAACTGGATAGCTGAAATAGAGGCAACTCTTGAGATCAAAATGGCTTGGACTCCATATGATCAGCATCTTGGCTCAAAACATTTATCAGGGTGTAACACTGTGTATGGTTGGTACTGGTTTAGATATCTGCCTGTTCTGTTAAGCAATCTAAATATTTGTGTATGTTTATACAAACGTTAAAAGGCAGAAGATACTATCAGCAAAACTGTGGCTCCATTCTTATTATTAGTCTCATGTGAATCTCTTTCATTTCATCATTATCTACTTTAATTTTTTTTTTTTTCTAATTTAAAGGCTATATATACACATATGAAAGATTCAACTCTCTTGTAATGGTCTTTTGCAGAATTAAATGCAAAAACTGTGAACACTATAAAAGTTTAATTCTATTTCAAGATGGGAAGCATTAGTTTGAAGATGAGTAAATCACTTCTCCATGTAACAGGCAGTTATAAGACAACAAACAGCATAGATCGAAGAAGTGGTTTAATCATGATCACCAAATTACAGGCACTTTAAAAAGGTTGTTACTATCTCTTACTTCTAGTGACATCCACAGCTACCTAACTGGCAGCCTGCCTTCAATAGGTTGTTCTATGTGTAGCACAGAAACAAACAAAATGTGACCCAACAGCAATAAGAATACTGAAATAAAAATGATGGGATGGTGAGAAATGGAAAAGCCCCATCCCTCCCTCCCCACACCTCCCCCTTCAAAAGGAAAAGTGTAGGCTATAGAAGAAAACTTGCAAAATAAATGTTAGAAACATATTTACTTTGAGGGATCCAACTCTACTAGCAACTCCTTTGCTTTCATCCGGCCGTCTAATTTGCTACAATGGGGGAAGATGGGTAAAAAAGACAGAAGAATAAAGAAAAAGTGAACTTAAAAAAATTTCCACACAATCAGTTAGCAGTACATGCAAGACATCAATTTGACTCTCTGAGACACCTCTAGAGGACAAAGACACAGACTCTAATTTCTGGAATAAATGACGCTTAATCATGGCATTTTAAACTTGCTTTGTTGATCACTTCTTTCTCAGTATATTACCAATCTGGCACATATGTTGCATGCTGAATTCACTAACATTTTTGAAAGAATACATGTTACTTATCTGATTTGGATATTAAGAATAATGAAGTTCTAAAATGCTAACTGAAGAAAAAAACACCCTATACCTTCTACAAATCATATAAGCAGAGTATGCTGTAACTGGGAGCCTGCAAGTATCAGGACTGATACCTGACCGAATGAATACAGATTCCTATCGACCCAGGCCTAGAGATTTTTAGCCACTGCTATCAAGATTCCCAGTTAAAAATTATGCTGCCCAACCAGAAAATTTTAATGCCAGACCAACATTAGATATTTATTTAAAATATTTAAATACACTAGGTATATGACCCCCAGCATCTCCTATCTGATTACTTTTCCTTTATTATGTATGTTTTTTCCTAGATGATGCAGAGAATGGAAGAAACAAATGAGGTAGCTGCTCAAAAGGCTTCATATTTTTAGAAGCACGTAAAATAAAATATTCATTTACAGCAAAAGTTCTTTTCAGAATTTCTTAATCTGGTTAATAAACCTCTTTTACTGATAAAGTGAACATGTGTCATTTGAATTAGAGAAGTAGAAGACAACAAAAATTACTTTTGTGACATCCTACTAGTCTGAGCCAAGACTGAACTGAAAGTAAAACAAAATCCCACACAACTGAGGTGAACCCTTTCAAATCACAGTAATTGTCTTTAAGAAATCTCAGCAAGGAAGCCAAAGATTGAATGAACCATGGAAATTCAACTAAGCTTTATGCTCTCTGGAGCACACTAGCAAGGCACAAGTTAAATTGTCCTGTTTGTTTTTACCTGACCCATACAAAACAGAGAAATTCCTATTCAAAAAACAGTCAACGGAATGCTTTGGTTTTTTATTTGTATTTGATTCTCAAGAAAACAATGCAACCAAACAGTATTTTAACAAATTGAGTATTTAGTTCTTATAGGACGTCCATTAGCAAAATACACTGGAAACATTTATGTTAATTGCTGCTTTCCTTCCCTGGTCTTATGGCATTAAAATAGCATCTGATTTGAACTCTCACATTACTGTTATCATGGGACTCCAAGTAAATCTCCAATCAATTCTAGTATACAGACCAGGAAGAAACCATAGTTCTCAAATAAACTATGTCTCCTTTAGAAGACACATGCAATTAAAATATATGCAGTTCTAACTGAATTACTATGTATTAGCTATGTATTTCCTCATTGAGAAAAAAAAGGTGTGCCACAAGTTGGAAAAAGATCCTTATCTGAACAGAAAACATCATGAGCTACAGCAAAGATGCTTTCCCTATATCCTGGCTGAGGTACTACCGGTCCCAGATAATAAGACATAATCCAGTAGAACTGCAACACATTTTACCAATTTGAAACTTTTAAAATAAATAATACGTTTTGGTTTGTTTGGAAAATGAGAAATAGGAAAAAATAAATGCTTATAATCTTACATAATGACATGGAACTAGGGCATTACGAAAAGTGCTACATAACACAGAAACTTGAGGAAAAGTTGTGACAGCAATATGCATTGCCCGTCAGGGAAAAAGGTTTTCTTGCATCACTCACCAATTGTGGCTGCTTAAATTGTTCTGAAGGTTTAGGAATCAGACAGAAATGAGACTGGAGATATTACAGGTGCATATAACTAATACTATTTAGTCTACCTTTCTTCAAAATACAGATAGAAATACGTATTCAGTGTGTACACTGTGAGCAATGAAGTTCCAAATGTTTGTGCACATGAATTACAAGGAGTTAGTCCAAGTTCAAGTCTTGTTTTACATCCATGGCACAGTTAATATATATGACAGCATGTTTTCTACAGGAACATTGCAGAATGCAACCTGAATGCTTCTCAAGGGATGAATCAGAATTACATGAGTATTGCACAAACTATACCACATCTGTTCTGGGAGTTTAAATAGGGTGTTACCAAGAAGACAAGGGACAGCAGGAGTGAAACCCCGTATCTTTTTCATGGCAAATACCACAAAAAGGAATTCAGGTATTTCGTTATCTTTCTCTGGTCAACTGTAGGATGATCTAGAAGTTATAATTCAGAAAATGACACAGATTATACATTCCCTGTTTTTCAGAAACTCAGCTAGACACAAGAACACCATCATAGATGAACACCGGTAAATAGAAAAGTTTATGATGAAAGATGTGTGTAAGTGGTCTAAATCCAAAGTATCTATACCACAGCACAAGCTAAATAAGTGGATTAAGAGATGATGAAGGAACAACACCAAGTAGCCATGGGCAAAATGTAATCTGAAAAACTTGAGGGTTTTGGAACACTCTGAAGGTGATGAATGAAGATAGTCAATGTAATGAAGGGAGAAGGGTGCTGTGTAGGGAACATTCCAGGAAATTAGGAGGGTATAATGCACTGACAGCTTATAAATGCATTATATTTACACCCCTTTCTTATTCACAGTGGAATAACAGTAGGAGTTAATAGCCAAAAATCAGCTACAGGTATACCTATCTTGATAGCTGAAGAACAAGGTGGAGTCACAGTTGGAGCAGAATGAGATAGGAAGCCAGTCGAAGAAAACTTAGGAACCAGAACCAAACAGTGAGCAAAGAGGAATGCTCAAATATGGTTAATGGGTTTGTTAGAAGATGGCTGAACAGAAAATGTTTTCTAAGCAGAAGTCTCACATATGGTTTCAGTGTTATTCCACTACCTTTTACTTAATAGAGCACACGAGAAATGAACCTGTAATGCTTCCTCCTTAATTTTACTCCAGAAAAAAGACTTTAGAAGACCTAACCTTAAATACATATCTAATGTATCTAATCTATTAGTTATACTTGTCATAAAGAAAGAACATCTCTGAACAATTAGCTAATCTGAGACTCTACCTTTTGATGGATTTACTTAAAGAAAGAGTTCCACAACAGGAGAAATAGCCTCAAACATTTAAAACTATCTATCTTAGAGTTCTTCCCCTTTCTGATAATATATTCTATTTGTGCTACTCTAAATTTTCCCTGCTTACACTCTGACAAAGAAATTGGAATTTTGCAGCACCTACGTCTTTCAGAAAAATGTTCTCCCATCCACATTCACCAAAAAGCTAAACCTCTGTCAGACATTTTTCCAAAATCCTGGGCAAAACATGAATGGTTCATAGTGAGAAAACCTTTTTGATATTATTAAATCACTTAATTCTGAAATTGAATAAATGCAAAACTCACAATGGAAATTTTTTACAGCAGTAGTTTAAAAAGGTGTTAAGTACCTTATTCGATGACCTGGGCATGCAATGTTGCATTTATGATAATCAAAAGTAAGAGATTATACTATACAGCATCCTAATCAAGTTCAGATTATTTGCTGTACACATAAGAAAGTAAAACATAGCTGTTCTCCCACTTGATTACTACTGCAGAGATCAATGATGAATGATGAATAAAGCAAACTATTAATATTACTTGTGGAACATCACTGGGTCTGCAAAGAGATGTTTTGGCAGGTATGTTATACCACATATCCCTGACAACTGTGCTGACAAGCATTTTCTGTTTCCTTCCACAAAAATAGTCCCTGTCAGTTTCCAGCCATGGCTTCTTACTGCACTTAGCTGTAAGTTGCCTTGTGCTTCTTATTTAGTTGCCTTAGGGAATGTGCAGTGCAATGGTGTGAATATTCTCTACTGAATCCTAAATCATGAAACTTCCTTGCATCATATTTGTCAGTGTGACTACACATGTGGTTAATAAATATTTATTAAGTTGTTCCTATTTAAAGAAGTTTTTGGATGTGAAACAGTGACACTCACAAGTTTCTACATGCTATGAGAAAATAAGACCTCCCTTGTTTTCAGTTTTACCTGCCATTACTTCCTCCCAGTTAGTGTTTTATCTCAAAGTGCAGGGTACCATGCTGAGAAAGGAATGATTGGCTTTGGAAATCTAAAGCAAAACTCCACACGTGATGCTCCTACTTTGGTTCACAACTTCCTGCACCAGAATTCCACAACATACTCCGAATCTGCTTTCATTTTTTTTTTTCCCCCAAGGGCCATTCAACAAACCAAGGCAAAATATAGAAGAAAAACAATGGGATTAACTCCAGCCCAGCTTAAAGAGGTGTTTTGTGATTCAGTGAAAAGGTAGGTGGATGTATAAAAAAGCATTAAAATGATCCTAAAGATAAATGCATGAAGAAGACAAAAACATACCAGAAGATAAACTAAATATGAATCAGCATATATTTAAACAGCCCCCACATGACCTATATATAATTCTTTATATGTTGTATGCTTTGAAAGAATACAACATATAAAGAACAGGGATATTTGGAAGCCATCAGGAATTTGTTATCCAAAGCTTAGAGATTTCTCAAGTTGATAAAGTGCATTCAGCTAGAGAAGGAGGTCCAGTTGATGAAGAGAAACTACAAAAGCTATACTATGCATATTATTATATCACTGTGCTCCAAATAAATGTTATTGAAATCTCTCACACAAGTTCGTATTAACAGAGAAACATATCTCCAAAGTATAAGCCAACTGGCAATGATTTCACAGCAGTCAGCCAGGAACAAAAAATCCCATATATTGGCCAGATCACTTAAGGGAGCTGAATCCAAAGGAGACTTAAACTTACCAAGATGGAAAATGCATTTTCTGACCCTAAAGAATGTTAATCAAGTTCAGGGTTTACAACAAACTGGAGATAAGTGAAGGGTAGTGACATCCAATTAAAAAAATAAAAAGGAATAAACCATAAATATTTGATGGCTGGCAAGAAGTAATTTTACTTAGTGGAGTAATTACATACTACTTGTGAACAACTTTGATGGTGGGGACAGTAACTGTCAACTTCCAAATATTATATAATGCAATACTGTTCTAGGTGGCATTTTTTACAACCCTTACTTGCCTAATCAAGAATGGAAAATTCTGATACAGAAATCCAAACTCCAACTTAAGTTCTCTTCTCTGATAAGAACAACGTTCTACGTCAAGTGAGCAGTGCCTACTGCTAACAAAGAGCTTAATATATTTTTAATATAGCAGCAAATCAATTTAAGTTAAAAAATGCATTATGTATAACTTTTACATCCATGCATAAAAAATAGATTTGCACTTGAAAGTATTTTTACTTTTGTCATTTCACGCCAGACAAACACCAATTAGAGGGCGCTTCCTGAATAAATGGGGAGTATTTCAAACAAAAACAGGCTCCTGTAACAGCAACATACATTCTCAACCAATAGCATATTCATGCCTGTGCACTATACTGCAGTATGGCATAAAAATTTTATTAAGGTTTCTGCACTTCTTGATAATGTTAAACCTATAAAACTGTAATGTATGTGAAGGCTAATGAATGCCAATAAAACATTATTATCATACCATCTCAAATTTTGTTCGCACTATTCACAATTTTTTTTTTTCAAATGGGCACTACTACTCACACTGTTCCATGTGCAGATGGGGGAATAAACACAGTGCAGGTGGAACAAGCAGTGGTAAAAAGTACTGCAATTTTCTTACTGTTTTCAAGCTAGTACCATCACTAGATCAAATGCTCTGTTAATGCACGTATTGGCAAGATAATGTAACCATGTCCTTAAACAAGAGACTTTGTACACTGGTTATTTTATACCAACATGTGTCAGCCCAGTTCTTTGAAAACAGCTATTGACTTCAGTGAAATTTAATGTTCAGAAACCAAATCTAAAAAGTTGGTAGATAAAATGCACAGCCAGGGCAAGACAGACTACAGTAAATACAAACATAACATTATATGCCTCTATTTGTAGTGACTTAATGTCCTAAATCTCATTTAAATCAGAGCTCTGGGCATATGAGAGCTGGGTCCTTACTGTCATTATGCAGTGAACAGTTGGACAACTCTCCTGTCACACAGCTGAAGGTCTGTAAACCCTTCTACCCGCTCAACAGTGCCTTTCTGACACTTCTTCCTGACCACAGCTGTTCCTTTTCTCATAATGCTGTTGCTACCTCCTGCATCCAAGCTACTTCCTACCCTTCTTCAAACACTCTAAGCCCTGCAGCCTTATCACTCAAGAGGCACAAGTATTGCTTTGGTCTGTATCAGACCTTCACCACTCAACCTTTACATCTAATTTCTTCTCAATTCAATTCTTTCAATCCTCTCATTTCAGACCCATTTAAACATTTTTTCACCATCTGCTGGCATGTTTTGCTCCTCACCTATATCTGCAGCCTCAATGATTCTCTGGCCTTCCCCATAAAGAAAAGCAGAATTTGCACCTCATGCTCCTGGTAGAGTTTTTCAAACCCCAAACACCTGTCCCGTATATCAGGAATCCATCTTGGCAAGCAGGAAAGGTCATATTTAAGCAAAAAAGAAAAACATCCTAGTCCTGGGTGATAAAAGTTTTGTATTCTTTTTACATACCTTTCCCAACTGACAATTCACTTCTGAATGTGCTATTTTGCCTTGCTGTCCTAAGCTGAAGTTAAGTTTCAAAATCTGCAGCAGATACAGGGTTATAGCACATACAGTGGAGGGCAATGTCCTTTAAACATTTTTAGACAATAAGCTAGCTCCTATCCAAGATACCTTTGTGGTCATGGAGAAAACTGTTGCACCAATGAAGTCACTTAGAAGTGACCTGATGGTGGGACAGGTAGATTATAAAGCAAACCAGCTCTCTGGTAGGATTATAAAGCAACTATCTGCTCTCTTTGACCACTTCTAGTATCAAAATTAAGGGAGAGACATTTGCATTTGGTTCAGTGTAACAAGGAAGATCCCATCTTTCTGAAAACAGTTGGGGCAATGGGATTCTAAAGGGAAAAGGACAAGTGCCTTTAAGGTTTCTTCTCAATTATCTGTAACAGACTGTATTGTATCCTTTTGACTAAACAGGGCTGTGTTTGGAAAATCTGTGCAAACATGTATTTCCTCACATTCAGACATCCTGAGGAGTTCAACTATGAAAGAGCAGCGGAAGGGTTGGTAAGGGTTGGTAAAGGGTGTATCCACTAAAGCCACAGGAAACAATTAAAACAGTGAGAGGACAACATCAGAAGATTAAGTTAAGGTGGAAAAACCTGGTATTCAGGTCACTTTGCAGAAGCTTAAAACAATATGACCTTTAAATGGCCAAGTGCTAACAATAACCTGGTAAATGGCCAAGGTCAATCTTTGTCCATCCTGACATTGCTGTTGAGTGAAACCATTGTCCAACGAGGCTGTCTACAAACTTCATAAAGCAAACACACAAGAACTCCTTGCTCAAAGGCACTCCTCACATTTTGAAAAACTACATATAAAAGAAAAAAAGCAGTCTTAAGAAATAAACTGCAATGAATGGTGCAAATTTGAAAAAAGCCAGCAGCTGGTTTGAACTCTTGACAAATCTGTTACTGTCTCTTACAGAACAATTTCCATAAAACTACGGTAAGGTAATTAAGTGGGAGGTCCTGTTTCCAGCACAGGCATTGGAGAGAAATACGTTCCAAGTGTAAGTGCTTTGAATATCTCACCTTAAGGATCCCTATTTTCTCATGGACTTTTTCCATAAACATTCTCATAAATTTTTTCTAGTATTGCTAGTTTATAGAAAAAGCAACATACTGAAACATATGTAGAGTTCAGTAAATGTAAATATCAATAAATGCCTACAGAAATTCATGTCCAATAACAAGCAATGATGGCATGAAAGTAATCAGAAATAGAAATAACCACTTTCTTTCAAACAAGTAAATATACTGTTGAAAATTAATTGAAGAATCAAAATCTACCCTATTCATAAATGCCCCTTATAAAGAGATAATACATATTTTGCCTTTGAAAATGAAACTAAATTGATGACTAAAATAGGGGTAATTAATTTCAGATATTAAAGCCAAATTTTCAGTGTAATAAAAATGGCGATGCATCTGCATTATTGTCATTACTAATAATCATCACAACATATTCTAACACCTAATCTTGAGGCATCTGTGAATGGAATAGTATCTTCATGGTCATACAATTTTGAACTCGGATTTTAACACATAATCAGAATTTTGTCATAATTTGTACTGCTACAGCTTATTACTTTTGCAAAGGCAGAAGTGTAGAAAAAAATTAAATACTATTTTCTTACATAATCTCTTCAAGGAGCAAACAGAAGAAATTAAAATGATTGCTGATGTTCAAAATGGGACAATTCCCTGGAGCACTATAGTGCCTTCTCCCTTTTCCTGTTGTATAAAATTAAAACAAGGAGAACGATCTTTGATTAATATTTTACTAAACAAAAAAAGGCACAACTAAATAAAAAATTTCTGAAACACAGGCAATGCACTTGGCACATACTAAATACTCCTTTCAGATCCAGAATACAGCACTGAATAAGCAGTGACCTAAGCCTCACATAGTTTTATTTACAAAATAAAGTACTTCTAACATCCATGTGAGAAAGAGTGTAATTAGAGGGGTAAGCAAAGTTGAATTTAACAAGATGAATTATATTAAAAAACTAGAATGGCTGCTTATGAGAAGCCTGGAAAAGCGATTGTGACAAATGGTCTTTTGATTCTAAATCCCATTACCTTTTCCATCACATCCTTTTCCTTCATTTCCTAGCACTGTTTGTTGATGCTTTTATGTTTAGTGATTGATACTGTTAAATAGGACTATTTAATGGAGTGAACCTGGTATGTTAGGGATTACAATAAATGTTTTTGAACCCTTCCAGATAAATTCACTTCATCTAACTGCCTAACAGTTAGTGTTCATTCCAAGTACTCTGAAGCATCATTTAGTGCACTTAGAACAGGTGGAGTAGGAGCACACCAAAGGAGTACAGCAGCATTGACATAGTGCACGAATCTTCCTTTGGTATGGTGGCACAGTGCACAGAAGGCTGTAAATGTGCACAATGTTGTTTGTTTTTTTTTTTAAACAATCATCTGAGGAATAGAGAAGCACAGAATGAGGATTACACATTTCTGATAGGGAGAAGTCAGAACATTAGGCCACATAACTAAGTCCTCCTTTTACAGACAAGAAATAAGGCATGGGAACTTGGCAGAAGAATGCTAAAGAAAAAGTATCTTGTACATTTTTCTCAAAACTTTCTGGGGAAATACTTGTTAAATATAGTTACAGTTCAAAAACTTGGATGATCATGTAAGAATGTATGTAAGAATCTCCTCGGCAAATGAAATTTTCAATTTCTGCTAGAAATTGCTCAGGCCAAGTCCTAAAATAAAATGTCTTGTATTTTCTGTCTTGGAAAAAAAAAGAAGAATGACTATATTCACATTTAATGCACTGTTGCAGATGCAATGGTAACATGATTCTGATAACTACCTTTTATAAAAGAGAAAGCTTATCTGCTTGGGTAAAAGGGATACCAGAAACAAGACCTTGATATGAAGGAGTCATTATAAAAAAAATTTCTCAAAATTGAGATAAGGTTTATGTCTCCTGCGCCTTGTAGAAGGCACCCTATAGGTGCCACACAAAATGATGGCATACACAAATTCTAGAGTAAATGGTCTACAGGGGCCTTACAATGGGCTCAATCTGTTTTTACAAGAAACAACAAACTTTTTGGATAATTGCCTATGTTATCAAACCAGATCAAGAATGATTTTGCAGTTTTATATTACAATGAAATTGCCTGATTTCTTGACTAGATGAAGATGGATTTGCTCTCAAAGGAGAGCATATGGATGAAACATATTGAAAGTGAAGAGGTACTGAATTCAAACAAAACTTACTTTGAAAAATATACTTTTCTGTATCAACAAACAAAATTTTATGCACCAAAGGAGACAAATGATCACCTTTCATCAGCCTTTTGCTGAAGTACCACTCTAACTCTGACAGTCAAAAAAATTAATGAAATATTTTGACTCTGTTTTTTTTGAGTGGAGAACAAAAAACATGCCAAGAAGCCTACTAGGTCTAGATAGAGAGCCTGGCAGACATGAAAATAAAAGATACTATTTTGTCTAAGCTAGAATCTGTTAATTACAAAATGAAGTTAAAGGAATTCAAAACAAGGAGTAAAACTCTCCTTAAACATACAAATAGGAAAAGAGAAAGCAGAAATACCATCATCTGAGGTTGGAAAGACATCAGTGGTAAACTGGGTAATGAAAAATAATACCTTTAATGAAATTTGATTGGGGGTGGTAATACATGATACAGGAACAAAGGCATGGTGATCAATGAGGATTAATATAATTACATTTGATGTGGCCACTGCTCCTATAAACACGTGAAATGTAGGACAGGAACATATAAAAGTAAAACCAGAATTGTTGGGAGGGCAAGAAAGTTGATAGTTGGAAGGTAATTATATTTGCTGAAAGCAGAACAGGTGAAAGAGAATTTTGCAACTGAGTGATGTAGAAACTGACCTTATCTGGTATGTTCAATAATGGTTTTTCCACAAAATTTAGGAGTGCTCTCAGATAAATATGAGAAGCATCACCCTTACAGAATCATAAAATAATCTTATCAGCAGTATTCAATAACAATTAAGAGTGATGAAAGAGAAATGGAGTAAAATTTAACACAAAGCTCTGAACTAACAAAGCTCTTTGATACAGGGCAAGGACCTACCAGTTGGAAAAAAGACAGATTACAAATCCATTCTACAAAAGACTGATAAAATCTAATAAAAGAAAATATACAGTTTTGATCATGCAAGGAAGTCGAAATCTACAACAGATGCAGGAAAAGATTTTGGAATGATTTTTTTTTAAAAAGGATAAAAATGAGGGAGCTTAATTTAGTTAATTAATGAAAATTTAATCTAAAAATTTTTATGCATCCCCTTTGTTTGCCTGGCTGAGGAATGAATACAGGAAAGGATTGGCCTATTTAAGTTAAAAGAAAAAAGGCAACAGAGTGCAGACTGACCAATGAGATAGTGAGATTCTAAAACAAGGCTTGAGACAGCTGTGCAGAAGGGAAAATCTACTTTTAGTTTGCCAATCTTTGATGGTATCATACATTATAACGTTAAATAATATTAGATACTGCTCAAAATAGGAGTTAAGATCACAGAACCAGTAGGTGCCATATACTTTCAACTCCTCTACTTCCTAAAACCCTTTCCAAAGGTGAAATTGTACTACAGGAACTATTAGTACACTTGCTAAAGAACCTACCACTTGAAGGGGATTGCATATTTACATCATGAGAAAATCACTGTCTGTGCTTCAGATTCTTGCTTCTCTCTCACATCTTGCATCAGATAGATGCTACTTCTGTGATGGACCCAGCAAACTTTTACTGTAGATGATAGATTAATCACAGCAACATACATGCCTTGAAAGAGCTTTCTTAGTCTAAATATCAGTTTTGGCTCCTGTGAACACATAACTCACCTGCTGCTGTTAGACTGCCTTCAGTTGCCTGTTGTGCTGGCTTTGGCTGGGGTATAGATAATTATTTTCACAGTAGCTAGTAGAGGGCTATATTTTGGATTTGTGCTAGAAACACTGTCAACAATATAGAGATGGTTTTGCTACTGCTGTGCAGTTCTTGCAACACTATCAAAGCCTTTTCTGTTCCTCACCTCACCAGCAAGTGGGCTGGGGATGCACAAAAATTAGGGATGGGACACAGCTGGAACACCTGACCCCAGCCAGAGAGATATCCCACACCATATGGAGTCATGCTCAGCTGTAAGGCTGGGAGAAGGAAGGTGGGGACACTTGGAATGATGGTGTTGGTCTTCCCTTATAGCTGTTACAAGTGATGGAGCCCTGCTCTCCTGGAGCTGGCTGATGATCTCATGCCTGCCCATGGCAAGCAGTGAATCAATTCCTTTGCTTATGTGTGCTTTTGCTTTCCCTATTAAACTGTCTTTATCCCAACCCACGAGTTTTCTCACTTTTACTCTTCTGATCCTCTCTCCCACCCCACTGGTGGCAGAGAAAGGGAGCAACTGCAGGGGGCTTGGTTGCCAGCTGGGGTTAAACCACAACAGAGTTCTGGCACCACACATGTAGCTCAAAGCATTTGAGATAATGACAGATTTGATTGAAATGTGCTAGATTGAATTTGTAGCTGTTATTTCTGTTCAGCTAATAATCAGCAGGCTCCTGTGATAGTCATGGGGCTCACTTGCCTGACTTTATATTAGTCCAGTGCTCCTTAGTGGCTGCTTTCTGCTTGCTGTAGTGCTGTGTAGCCTCATACAACCTCTGCCCCAGCCAAAATGTACATGAAATGTGTATGATTGTAATGATGATCCAAAACTATGCATGATACAATACCAAACTGTGACACGCTTGTTTCAATAGCAAGCTAATACAGATTTCAGCATAAGAATCCTCCTTGAATATCTAACAGACATATTAAGAGTGACAGAGAAAAGAAAGGACATGTATGGATGGGGAAGCACCAGCAAGCATAGCAGAGGGAACATAAGAAAAATATTGATGGCATGCAGATTAGTAGTTCATTTAGTTCACAGCACTTCATGCAGCTTCTGGGGATATCAAATCAGTAAAACCAGACAACCTAAAATGATTTACAGACCAAAACAGAGTTGAGCTGCTGAGAGATGAAATTGGAATGATAAATAACAGGTTTACATAAGGAGAACACAGTACAGCAAGAAAAGCTAACATATTCAAGAGGCTAACATATTCAGATGTAGTGACAAATATCCCCTTTACTGTCAGGTCCTAAGGAGTATAAAAGGCTACTTTCAAGTCAGTGGCATCCAACACTGACTTAATGGATACCAGCATAAGAAGGATGGTAGAGAAGTTGTGGACAATGTCATAGCTGTGCTCTACATTCTCTCTATCATTTCAAGCTATTCTGACCAGATCAGCTGGATGGACATATGGATGCTGGACAGACTACTGAATGCATGTATCCTTGTGCTTGTGAATACACAGATATGAAAGGGTGAATGAAATCCTTTTTGTATTAAAACAACATCATCTGTCTTTCCTATAACCTCTGGCACTAAACTTTGCTACACCATCATTAACTGTTTAATATGAAAGAAACAACTAGAAGATTGCTGTTTTTCAAAACATTATTTAATCAGAAAAGAACACAGCAATAAGTGATGTGGATGATTTATTAGGTCAACAGTCAGTGAAGGAACAGAAGCCCATAGCTGAGCTGTTGATTAAATCAGCCTAATGTACCTAAGACTTAAAGACTAAGACACTACAGAAGAGGAACAGAAGAAAACCAAATTGCTACATACAGAACCTAAGACTATATGAAAATTCAGCCTATAGGATGCACAGTTTTTATCTTGAAACCATTTTTTATGAAGAAACAGGATGTAGTCAATTGACATATGTAATAGGAACTAACAGTCCCAAGGAAAAAGACTGAATGGAGTTGGGAAGTCAATATTTCTCTGACGGCATCTTCAGCAAGACATCAAAATGATTACCAGGTGCCAGCAAATTCAACAAGCATCAGTGAAAAAACCAAAATAAGACATATTGAAAACGTAGCTTGCAAACAATTCTGTAGAGGTGCAATCACAGTAATTTCTAATTGAAGACACTGGATGAAAGACAGATATAACTACATAGCTGCCAGTGAAAAAACCCCAAACCATCAAACAACCCCCCAAATCCTCATCTTGTGTTACATCAGAATTCAAACCAGAGATTTGTTTTGGATAGGAACTGAAAAGATGTCAGTTAGGCTTCTAAATTGAGAAGAATGCACATCTTTTCCCTATCTTAAAGAAATGACAAATTGAAGTTACCAGAAATGGAAAAAAAACCTTGGCCTTCAGAGACAGCATAGTAAGAAATGAAAACTCTTGCTTCCAAAGCTAATAGAAAAAAAACATTTCAAGGAGGAACTGACAATCTGATGCAGCATTAGCATGATAGAACTCATACTAGAACTCATGCAATGCATGTGTGAGCCAGGATGTAGGTACTGAAAGATTGCTCCTTTCTGAAGGAATACACACGCAGAATGGTTACAATTTGAAAAAAAACCCCAGTATTTCCAAGGAGAGACTGAGAAACCTTTTTGGACCTGTTTGAAAATTTTCATTGGACTCAGTAAAAGAATGAAATCCCATAGCTCAATAAATATCAACTAGCTATTAAGACATGCAAATGTAGAGAAATTTTGCACATTAGAGCTTTGCATGATTCAATACGTAACAGGTCTGAAAAGCAGCTGATTTTATGACTGCAGGAATTGTTATGGGTGTTCTGGATCTGAAGCCAATTCTCAATTACTCTTACATCCTTCTTTAGTTCTGCTATGAGCAGTTCTTCAGCAAGAGTAAGGGAGGACTACATTTTGGTGCTGCTGTTTAATACCGTCTCCAGGTATGAATAAATAAAGTACTACTTGAAGCACACATATTCAGTAAACAAAGCTAAGACAAATAACTACTTCTACTGAAATACAGTGTTCAGCCTGAACTTTACCCTAGTCTTGCTTCTTCTTCTCCAGAGACTTGTTGATGGCTCTTTTTTGGTACTAACAAAAGATGCCCAAAAGACCATCCTTGAAGTTTTTGATCTTCCTGCAAAGTGCATCTTCCATTTTCGAAAGGATTTTAATAACTATGATGTATCTGAGGGTTTTTTTAATATCCCAAGCATACCAAGCTGCTTCTCCCTTTGTTACAATGTCTCCTTTTTTAAGCTGCAGCATGTTGTTAACTAACAACTACCAGGGTTTGTAACCAAAATGTAAACTAAAAATAAAACTTGCCAGTGCTCAATTATGCACATGTTTTGCCGAGATAATACACTTTATACAATGAGGGAAAAAGGCAATGACTATAGGAAAATATTCTGGTATCTTAATTAGTAATTAATCTGAAAACAGGTGCTGCAGTGTATTGAGAAGAACCCAGGAGGATACAGTAGATTGATGAGCATTAGGAAGCCGGATTCGTCTTATGGCAATTACAGCTACTTTCTACTCACATATACATTCTATTAGCATCTTTTTTTACTAAGTATAATCTTCTGGAATCCTGGAATGTGCATTGAAAAAAATTAAGAGGAAATTAAACCCCAAAATAAGCATGAAAACATTGGAAGTTTTAGCAGAAACAAGTATCCAACTATGTCTGTGTGTATTTTTACAAGAAAAAGCAAGAAACCCTTGCAACATTTGGGGTGTATGTAGATCATCCTAACAATTTAAACATTTTTTCCACTTTTCCATGCTCCTCAACCTAATCAGAACTAAACAGCTATGCCAGAGCACTTGCTACTTACTCAAGCAAGTTCCTAGGTAGAATAAACTTCAGTTTATGCAAACTTAATAAATAAAAAGGAAACAAACTTCACTTGAAAATTCAGCGTACGCATTCAAACTTTAACATACATTCACATACTTGCCATATTTCACTTTGATACCAACTTAAGAAGAAACAGTAAGAAAACTATGAAAAAAAAATTATGCACTCAAATGAACACAAAATATCTACACTATGAATAAAACTACATTTTACCAAAACTCATCTTGAACAGCATCTTATTATTAACTAAGAATTTCTGGAAAGGAACCGGATCTTTTACTGATAAATACTGAATATTTCTACTGAAAAATTTGTAGCAACATAATTGACAGAACAACAAAAACATCTTTCCAATTCTACCTGTTCCCATTTGCTAATGTTCTTACTTCACATAGCAATTCTACATTGAAAAACCACTAGGCTGAAAACATAAATCATAATTAGATTTAGTATTAATATGTAATTAATTTGACTGTGTGGACATCAATGTACACATTTAACATGGTCATTCATGTTAAATTAAAGTGGTGATTCATGACAGATCATTTTTTGTTAGCAGTAAGCATGAGAAATTACTGAAATAATAAGATTTTTTTTTTTTTGGTCATAGAAAACTTTCATCAGCATTTTTTTCTTTTTAAAAAAAGCTTAATGTATTTTTCTAGGCTATTTCATTTCAGAAATTCTCTGCAACTGGAACATTTACATAAATTACACGTGTCATACTTTCTACATTGGGAATATTAGGTCTTCAGGCAAATGTCTATTCATGAATGATAAAGACAATAATTCTTCATAGGAGACATAAAGTAACAGAAAATGACCAACTAGCAGAATTAAATGTACTGTGTTACAAAGAAGTATGGATGGATGGAGCAGTGGGTAAGTGAGATGACCATTCTGTGGGACTTGAAAAAAATTCTGAAAAGTAGATTTCCTTGCTAATTTTAGCTCTAAGATAGAGCCTATAAACTTTCATTACATAGGAATCAAAAGTTATCTATGACAACTACAAATACTTAAGGATCTAACTTACCACAGAGGGTTTTGTCTGGTTCAGTGTAACTAAACAGTGGATAGCTAGGGAAGGGATAGAAAAGTAGCAAGTGAAGCAGAGAGAGACTTTCTCTTAAGCAAAATACAAGGAGTGAAGGGAATGAAGTAGCAAGATGGGAAAAAACCCACACTCTCATCTTAAAAGTACTATAACAAGTTCCTTAGGATCCTTCATGATCAAAGATAACACTGAAAGAAACTTCGCATATTGAAGTGAAAGAACTGAACATCAGTGAGACTGATGATCTTGCAAAGTGAAATACTTTGAACACCTCTTGTCGCTGAAATGAATTCCTGGCGATAATTAAAAACCTGTCCTTGGTCTTCTAAATCTGCTTCATTTGACTTTGACACACAACACTGCCAAAAATTAAGTACTGATTACATCATTTATGTATGGGAGAAGCAAAAACTTCAACTTGAAAACTGTAATTTTTTTTTATACAAATATGATCCGCCTAAGAGTGGAACAAAATTCAAAGTTTGAAATAATGACTCAGTCATTTACTCTGGATATATTCTTTTAAGTTATCTTAAGTTATATTCTTTTAAGTTATCTGAAGTTATAGATCAAAAATTTTATACTGTAAACTTAAAAAACCCCAGGAGTCAACATTAATGCAAATATAAAAAAATTCTCCATATTTGTAGAAGTATTTTACCTTAGGTACCCCTACTGCTTTTGTGTCTGAAAAGAACTTTACTTCATGAAAATGCTGACCACAAACAGACAAAAACATAGTAAGATCTTAAAAACTGAGCAGCTACTGGAAATGACAAGAAAAACCTGCAAGCCACACAGTGTCATCCTAAACTTCTGCCATGTGAGTATTCAGCAAATTCATCTAACCATGTTAAGAAAGCAGTAAAACTTTTAAATGATCAAAACTATACTGAGCAAGATAAAATCTGTCACAACCACTACCAACTTTATGGTTGAATGACTGAAAAAGGGAGGACTGTTAGTGCAGTTTTCCTCTGAGTAAAACTTAGATTGCCTCTATATGTGAATCCATCTACTACAAATATGATTTAAATGCTCTTTGTGCAGTGGTTGAATTTGTTTGAAACTCAAATACAATTTAGAGAACAAGAAAGGTGTTCTACAGAGATTTATTAAAAGCTAACAAAAGCTGGTTTGCTTAGTCTTGGAAAGGTACCTAATCATTGACATAAGAGTAGTCCCAGTGGCAATTTGTCTTAAGACGTTCCTACCTCCCAAGAAACAGAATTACTTCTTTTACCAGGAAATTACATTTCTGAAGACTGATTGAAATATCCAGGTTCAATATTTATCATTTAGTACTTTGTTAGGAACAAAGACTTTCAGAAAACTTGAATGGTAATTGTAAACAGTAAAGCAAATTTACAACTGAATGTTGTATTTGTCTACATGATCTAGTTGTATACATAAACAATATTAGGTTTTCCAAAATATGATTGTGAAAAGGTAAAATCTTCTAACAGATCAGTCAGGAGCATTAGTAACGTGTTCTCCCATACCTTTTCTCCAACATCCTCGTGTGTTAGTAACCTGCTACTTACATTCATTTAACAGAGGTGCTCCCATCATTGCAGAAGCTTGATTTTTTTTTTTTTTTTCTGAGACACACAGAATTTTCTGTTATTCAGCAAATTCAGTAAGAGAGATGTAAGGGTTCATGTACACTTAGGACAAAAAAAACAAAAAGAAAATGGTACAACAAAATAAACTGGAATATGCAGCTGACAAAGAAATATAGTGCCACTTGCTCTGTGGCTAGACCACCACTCCAAAAATACGTATAATCAAAGAAATAATTTCTTTCCCCTGAAACTTACTCTTCTTTGTTTCATGTCATATATACATGTTTTGGAGCCCTGAAATTAGTTCCTAAACCAGAAAATGAGAGTATTGAATGAATGTTCAAGTTCAATTTACTTTTATTATCATTACTGTGTGGGGAAGAGGGCAGTGTAAACTTAATTCCATATTGCATTATTAGAAAGCTAGAATCCAGAAGGAAAAACAGAATAAGTGAAGACATTTAAACATATTGATAATCTTGAAGAAACTGAATGAATCATATATCTTGATAAATTCAGATGATGCTTGAGAATTTGAGGATACTCTAAAGGACCAAACAAAAAGATAATGGGTAGTTTCTTTGGTTTTTTTTAAAGTAATACATAAAATGAACCAAGAACTCTCTCAGTGGAAAAGAAGCTTATGTGCAAAACCAGCTTCTAAGTAATAGGAACAGATGCCATCAGACATCAAGTTTATTTTCCAGTTGGGTTTTTTTATTTTTTCCTATATCAGCTTGTAACAAACCACTGTAAAATACATCACAGAAAATCTAATCTAGCTAGATGTTGCATGGCAATTCCTGTTATAAAAGTGGTGTGGTCTCACACATTTTGAACAAAACCAGATTTTGCAGTAATACATGAAAAGCAGGTCTTAACAGGAGATCATGATCTAATATGGAAAATTGCTCATCTCCACTAATTGCCCAAACACAGTTTCAGATTTTCAATCTATTCCTTCTGTAATCTCTAAATCTTTCAAGACAGTCTAGAGGACTTCATTCTGCTTCATAACAGATAGGCTTCACTCCTTCCCATTGTGATAAAATTCCTAAAACCATATAGGCTTCATCTAGAGCTATTTTTCATCAGATCTGTCTCTTATTTATGCCTGTTGCTGTTCACCTTTGGTTTTCTGTGGACAATTCTGTTTTATCAACAGGCATAAGGCTCAGTGCAGTTTCTCTGTTTTGTCTTGCTCTTCTGCTCTGAGTGTTCTAATGTTAAAAGCTCAGTGATTTTATTTTTAAGCTGTCAGAAAAGACACAATTTTTTAGGAAAAAAATGAAGGAGATGCTTACAAAGAATTCACTGAAAAATCTTAAGAAAAGTAGACTAGACTATATAATGGGGCTCAAGTTTGCTGTCTATCAGAATAATTTTGATTCTATTACAGTGAAGGTAAGTACTGCATAAAACAATCCCATAGGTTAAACCAAAATATTTCTATGCGTGGTTGCCAATCCATACTGTTTGCTGATAGAAAAGAATGAGAGTAGGAGAGAAGAACTAGCAGATGCTGGCAATCATTTTAGTAAGCAGAATAATCCTCAAGGATCATGAGTTAGATAAGGAAGAATGGTATTATTTGTCATCTGCTACTGGTTTATTAGAATGTCAGCATCTGGTGTCACTGAAGATCTTTGTGACGTGATGCACAAAGTGAATTTAGACAGTTTTCTGCTGAAAGGAATTCTGCTGAAGGTAAACATTACAGGCCTTGCCACTGGTCAATTTGCTTAGTTTTTGATGTATGCTACTTTAAGTTTGATAAAACGAGAATATATAGAGTTCACCTCAATGATTAAACAGTATAGTCTAATCACTAAACACTGATTAATAATCCCACACGGTTGGCATTAAAACTTTCTTTCTATTGAATTTAGGCTGGTTTTTGTTTCCAAATGTCAGGCAGCAAAGTTTGAGCAAAGCCAGTTGGTTTGAAAGTCTTAAACTGAACAATAATAAAGTGGGGCACAGATCTGCCCCAGCCCAGGCTAGAAATTTGCATATACTATTTTTTTGACAAAATACTACTTGCTTAATGTTGTTACTCAGTGGCAGGATTATCTATGCTCCTGGGGATACTAAAGGATATTAAATACATTCAAGGTGCTAACAGTTTCATATTCATGATTGATATTGAAAGAGATAACATGAAACTTCAGTAACCATAAGGTGCTGGTGGACCCACATGTTAAACTGCAACAGTACACATGGGACGAGCTACACTGCCCTGCATTTATCTGCTGTGCAGAATGACACACCCCTTGCATGCGAACCAACCTTGTTCAGCAGAGGCAATACATTCATCTGATCAGTTACATGGCTGAGCATGGAGCTTGCAAGGCAAACATGTACTTACTTTTGGTGTTGGGCAGGATGCAGTGGAGAGGCGAGAGGTGGCTTGGGCACGAGGAGATTCTGAAGGAGTAGTACTGAGGGAGGCTGTATCACGTGGGAGAACCTGAACGCCACGAGAGATGATGGAATCTGGAATCTTAAAAATAAGAGAGATGGAATTAATAGCAAGAAATATACTGTATGTAAAACCTCCTTTAAACCTTACCTCAAAAACATAGGAATACCAAACTCCTCAGCTTGCACACCTCCTAATACTCAGTGTTTGGCAGTAGTTAGTGGCATATTCTCCTAATTTCAGTAACAAATACCTAACAAATATATAAGGTCACATTCTAACTGAAGTTGCACAGAATATACTAGCTGTCCTGAAAAATCTATGAATCAAACATACTACAAAAAGAAATAATAAGAAAATGGTTTCCTTTTAAACCTTTGTTTCAAACCCAACAACAACCAACAATGATTTGTACCATGGCATGAAGGAAGGCATGCTTTCCATTCACTAACTAGAGGACAATACTCTGAACAAAGAAAACTATTTGCTAGCCATTGACTGAACCCCTCTAAAGAAATGTCATGCAGTGAGAAAATACTCTTTATTCCATGAAGATTTTATTTCAATTACAAAAATTCTCAGTGTAAGGTTTGTGCTGCAAAAGCTATAGGCCTCTCTGGAGCCAGTAAAGGCAAAAGCATTAGAAACCACCATCCAAAGCCAACACTCGGTTTAAAATACATTCTGAGGGGAAAAATCAAAATTCAGTCTTTTTTTACTTCCCACATAATACATTAGACTGCCAGTTAGGAAAGCACATCCCTCCTGATGAACACCTGGCAAACTGGTAACAAGAGATGAAGAAAAAGGCTGAGACAATCAATAACTTTTTGTCTCCGTCTTCACTGGCAACCTCTCTTCCCTTACTCCTTGAAAGGACCGACCTTAAGCCAGAGGGACAAAGCCCCACTGCAAGGGATGATCAGGTTCACCTGAGGAACCTGGATGTACAGAAGTCTATAGGACCTGATGAGATGCATCCCAGAGTGCTGAGGGAATAATAGACTGAAGCAGTTGCTAAACCACTGAGCATGGCATTGGAAAAGTCAAGGCAGAGAGATGAAGTCCCAGGTAACTGGAAGAAGTGAACATTGCACCCATCTTAAAAAAGGGTAGAAAGGAGGACCCTGGGAACCACTGAGCTGTCAGCCTCACCTCTGTGCCTGGGAAGATCATGGAACAGATCCTCCTAGAAGCTCTGCTAAGGCATATAGAGGACAGGGAGGTGATCTGAAGCAGCCAGCATGGCTTCACTGAGGGAAAATCCTGGGAAAATTCTATCACAACTAACCAGAAAATGTAGACACTGAGATCTTTGAAGAAATATACATACACATGCATATTTTAAGATCTTTCTCCTCATTTAGAATTTCTTAATTCAGCCTGATGTTCAAGTTCCAAGAGAACTATCAGAAGAACCCCTTTGTCTGGCGAAAATGGCAGTAGCAGACAATAAAAGGAAATGAGAAAGGAAGATCCAGTGACAAGACAAATAATGAATGTTGGGCATTTCCAGACAGGATTTTTTAAATAAACTGAGATGTTGCTACCCACTCTGCATCCAGGCATTTTGAGCATTCTTGCCTACTAAGACTTCAGGGCAGACAGAAGCCACTGGAAAGTATGTCCTTCCAGAAACAAGCTTGAATCCTAGCTTTTAGTGTGTGTCACATTACTAGAACCTTAAGAGAGTTTTGTTGTTTGTCTCAGCACAGTAAAAATGACCAATCCTAATACTTGGGTCATTAAGTACTGGCTTTTTACTGTCATTTCCCACTCCCTCGACTTCCTTGGTTCCCCTCTATGAATAAGGATTTTATCTAATTTAGCAACCCTGACTTAGACATACTGGGTCAAGGAATCTTATGTCACCATATACTCTCCTCCTCATGTTAAGAGTTTCTTCTGTTTCTAACTTGTTTGTAAGTTGTGTGAAAACAGGTTTTGGTCTCAGAGTGACACCAGCTGCCTCCCTTCTGCTCTGCTGTGTTTGTAGACTAACAGTGTTTTCTGCCAGTCAGTTTCTGTCAGCTCTCCTCAGAGGATCTTTCAAGGCTAAGCAACTCATGCTACAATTTCCACTGTAAATTATTAAGTCAGCAAAGTTTCTTTTCACAATGGACAACTATGCTGGGGATATCTTCCTCTACAGAAACAGTGCCTAACTGGCCTCTACATGGAATATTCTGATTTGCAAATCACATCTCAGGGATGTATCTTAGAGGCAAACTGAATCAGTGATATTCGGAACATTCAAATGGTTTGTAGTCAGAATCACGATTTCCCTTCTGTTCACTTTTTCTCCTGAATTCCCATCTCAAATTTGTTAAACCCCAAAACAGGCTGACATCCCTAAGTTTTATACTGGCATAGATACTCCCTATAACTTCCAATGCCTCCTTTTAATCTCCATGCCTAAGGAAAATACAGCAAAAAAAAAAAAAATTTGAGAAAGGCATAAGACAAGACAAAATCAAAGAACAAATAGTTTTAAGTCTTCATATAAGATACCTTTTCTTTCCTCTCCTCTGATAAAAAGCTGCACACCTCTTGATATGATTGTGTATGGGTCCATTTACCCCTTTTATGTATTCCAGACCCCAAAAAACAAATAACAATATTGCTTTTGAAAATTATATCATGATCCAGGTCTCTCTACGTTTACTCTGGGTACTCTAGAGTAACCAGGTATTTCATACTGTCTCAAACACTTCAGGCAAGACACATTTTTTTTTAATTTCCCACCATACTGAGCAATCATTGCTTCTACAATTTTATCTGATACCACCTTTTTAAAATACCTCTCTCTGCAATAAAATGATTGAGACAATCCCAGTTTCCCCTGAACTGCATATGTAGTACAAACTTTTGTCTGTGAGAAAATGAAAATTTAAGTAGAATTTCATCCAGGATATTAATCAGAAAAGGAAGCTGAAGATAAAGGGAAAAGATGGTCACAGGCACTTAATTTCAATGAAAATTATTTCCAAATCACTCCTTTACATAAAATGCAATTATCAGAAAATAATTCATATATAAACCTGTCTAGAACTCTAGAATTTTTCTAGAGAAAAATTTCTCACTGAGAGCATTAAGTTAGTTCACAGTTACAAATATTGCTCTTTTCCTAATATGGACTTGGAATGTGCTTTATTGCTAAAAGCAGCACTAGCATTCTTTAAACCACGTCAACCTGCTGAATTCAGTGAAGGTACTATTGGTACCTACAAGATATGTCTATTCCATTAACGGAAGTACATAAAAATATAATGTGACATGGAGAATTTCTCAATTTTCTCACCTACTAAGTTTTTGAATTTTACTATTAAAAAATTAAATTTAGGCAATCTAAATCTCGAATCAAAGTGAATTCTTGTTAACTCTGTTAAAGAGGTAATAAGCCCATGAGAAATTCCTGTGTGTCCTGGTGCATAGAAACCTGAAATGAAGAAGGGCAGGAATATTACTGCATTTTGGATAGATTAATCTTTTCACTTTCACTAAGCCACAATAAGCATTTAGGATGTGTCTCCCTAAAATTTTTTATTTATTTTCCAGTTTCAAATAAATTGAACACAGAGTAGAGATCTCAAAATTTTAAATAGGGTACAGTAAAATTCTTAGTTCTTAGTGAAAATAATTTCTGTTTGCACTAGCTGGAGTGGAAAACCTGTTATAACACTGATGAAAACAGAAATGAATGAGAAATGAATGAAGTGACAGAGAAAGATATTCATCATATCTATCAGTCATTGCTTCTACAATTTTTATCTGACCTGGCTTTTCTCTGAAATATTTTTATTTTGGTTTAAATATTTGTGTTTTCATCTTAGAGAACTTTGACAAGAGCATTGACAAGAAGGGGAAAAAGGAAAAGATATGACTTTTTTATTCTTTTTTGCTCAGAACTGAAACAAAGATTGACAATGATGGTGAGGTAAGAAAACAAATTCTAGATGGCAATTACTATTATACAAGAGAAATATACAATTACAATCATACAAGAGAAAAAAAAGTCTTAAAAACATACAAGGACAACTTACAAACCCCAATAACCTGCCAAAAAACTAACCACTTTCTGCTCTGAGTCTGAAGATCTGACTTGGCTTATAGAATGCATAAAACAATAGCTCAAGAGTAATCTGCAAAAGAACACAGAAACATGGATGACAGTTTAACAGTGTTCTTCATAGAGGCTAAATTCACTGTTCTACTGATACTGAAGAATATGGTGCAAATTCTATTTCAGCAACCTCAACTCAAAAAAAAAAAAAAAGAGCTACTGCAAGAAATGGGTGTATGTAGGTATGCATGTATGTATGTATGTATATGTATTATACAGCTTTATCATCAGGTGTGTGAACTTCAAAGTCTTCACATTTCCTAAGTGACTTCTCAAGAGACACAGAACCATGTTTTAAATAAAGATGTGTTAGGCTATTAGATTGATGGTTTACATTACTATTTGCCTAAGGGAACAGGTTTTTTTTTTTCATTCATTGAAATAGTTTTCTACTCTTCATTACAACCCAGTAATTTACAATAAGTCCACTGTTTCCTGACTCATGAATTCTTCTGTTTTTGAGAAATTCTAAACAGAAAACAAAAATGAGGGAGAAACTGCAAGCGATGAAAGCAAACTATGAACACCCAGTACAAATGTTAAGTTGACAAAAAAACTACTGAGAGAAAAGCAGCAAAGCAAGACAAAGGGGAAAAAGTTATAATTTCATAGCTCTAATGCAGTAATTTTAGGAGATTATTTTAATTAGATTCAATTATTGAGTATATAAGCTGATAAAGCCAATGACTAATCAGAAACACAGGCTTTTTTAGCAATTATTATCTCAGCAGTTAAATGATCCAAACTGACAACACACACGGCCTTTAACCTTGTTTAGCTCTTTATCTGAAATAGATATT
This sequence comes from Rhipidura dahli, assembly GCA_013399225.1. Taxonomy (NCBI): domain Eukaryota; kingdom Metazoa; phylum Chordata; class Aves; order Passeriformes; family Rhipiduridae; genus Rhipidura; species Rhipidura dahli. Next base: position 222,321 of record VXAC01001810.1, read on the forward strand.
TTATGTAACATGAGCTCTCAAAGATAGCAGTGATGTGTTTTTGTTAGAAGAAAATAAATAACACTGTCTGTTCATACACGGACTAGGAGGCAGGCAGAGCATTTTTGGTTAGTGTTAGTGCAAAAGCCTCTTGGAAGTGTCTCTTACCAGTTCTCCTGCACTGCCTGCTGCGTGATGGCAATAATTGATGAGACCAGGGATGGGCTGTTGACCTTTAGCCATGATAACAGCTGGACTGGTAAAGGATGGATGCTTCTAATGCACAACACATAACAGCTATGAATACAGTGACAGGAAAACATGAAACTGTACAAGCAAATGACCAAAAAAGAATGAGGTGAAAACTGTGACACTGAAGTGCCAAGCTCATATGAACACAGCCAGCTGAGATCTCAGGTATTTACTGCCTTTAAAAAGGGCACATATTATTTATCTTTGCCTGCATCAAAAGAAATTAAACAACTTAAAATTTGCATTAATAAAAACTGATACTTGCAAACGATAATTACCTTAATTCATCCCTGCAAAGACATATGTAATCAGGATTTTCTGTATACTGGGAGATCTCCAGCAGCAGCTGTCTTAGAAATGTCAAGATGTCTCAGACCTGAATTCATATTTCTGGAGTTAGAATGTTGCTGCTTTGGTTTAGAAATTGTTTAATATAATTTTGAGTTACTTAAGACTTTCAGTTCTCATAATAGGAATTAAAAGCACAAGTTGTGGAGTAGACATAGAACAAAGCAGTTTGGAAAAAACTGTTTCCAAACACACAGGGATACATTATCATTCCATTCGAAAACTGAACACATAAAACTGAGGTAAATATTTATATATTGCTTCAAATAATAGAATAATTCTTGGGAAAATATTTAAAATTTGAACTGAAATTATTTACAAGTGTTGCCTCATTTTTTTCTTTTATTATTTCTTTTATTTCTTTTTTCATTTATTATGAAATATTTATTATCTATTATTTCAATTGGAGTACTGCTGATCTATGATTACTGGTTAAAGCAAGGCTATAAAGACAATATGATATTAGTTTGTTGGCAGAATTTCACATCTCTTATGCAGACATGCAAACTGGAATACAGTAATCTGGGTAGTTTATTACTTAATATGATACCTGCCTGTCAAACTTTTATCACTGTTTTCAGAAATTAACATTTTAATTTTGAATTAGATATAATGGGTTGGAAAATTTTGTTGTGATTCCTTAACATGCTGCCTACTGGACTTTGCATGTTCAGGCATGTGAGTACTTTGAATTTAAAAAAAAACACTAAAACCAGTCTGGCACATCAGAATGGTATCACAAAATATATGTTAATACCATGATACTAAATAATATGTCACCCACTGGAATTTGAAATCACCTACTGAAACTGAATTCATATATTTTTATGAAGGTCTACCTCTATGAGATGTACCTAAAATACATCTGTTTGACATGAAGACATCAATGTATAGTCTTAACGTGCAAAGGAATACTGGTGGAAAGTGCCTCAGACAGAAACTGAATGGGCTCTTAAGGGAAGAAGCCAGACTCACCTTAGCTGCAATGGCTGCTGCTGTTATATGTGAAGAAGAACTGTCCTCTGTTGAGGCAACTCCGCTATCCTTCTTCTCTTCCTCCTCTTCCTCACACTGAACTCCTTTGTCTTCCGTCTGTTTGTGAGGGCTGGTGGTTGGAGGAGGAGAAAGAGGAGGTGGTGGTGAAGGTAGATCCTCAAGCTCATCGTGTACCTCCTTTACTTTTACAATGGCATCCCGCAAAAGATCAATGGCGTGAGGTAGGGCTGGCAGTATAAACTGAAAGCATTCCTATGCACAACGAGAAGAGAAACCACTATGAAAAGCTACCTGCAGGTGCAAAGAGGAATTTACTCGTAAATGTATTTGGGATTTAGATACATCTTTATGATCTATCTGATCATCAGTAAAACATGTCATATGCAACTGCTCTTAAAAGGTAACAAAATGTACTCAGAAACAGACCTGGTGACAATTCTTTATATTTTTGTGGTTTTTTTCATGCAAATACCATAAATTGCAAAACAGGAACACCGCAGTTAACCTAATATTGTATTAAAATTTCAGAAAACAAGAGTTAAATTTTTGGGAATATGTAATACAGAAAATAATTCACAACAGCTAGCAGAATGCTACAAAAATGCAGAATAAAAACATTAACTATATACCTGCAGGGATATAAGCTTCAAATCTTTCCTACTATGCTCCCTCACAATTAGAGAAAAATTCATAAGGGTTTCCATAATTATACTTTTATATAATTATATCCTTTTTTTATTCATGGACTTATTCTCTATACTAGAAGATTGACAAACTACACTGATGTCATTATAATGCCATGTAGCTCGGAAAAAATAATAATTAATAAATAATCAATTTTTCAAACCGCTCCTTGTTCTATAATCTTAAAAACAATTTAAAAAGTTTAATTTATATGGCTGGAGAAAGCAAAACTGCAGAAGCCATGCAATTGCTCTTTTTCCAATAATGGGCATACACCCAGCTACCATATATATAGCTACCTATACTGCTAAAATACGCTGGCATTCATCAAATCCAGCAGAACCTCAGGATGTCATGTGCTCCAGCTACCTGCTCAGATCAGGGTCAGTATGAAACTCAGGCTTCTGAAGGCTTGCTCAGGAACGTTTTGAAAAATAATCCAAGAACAGAGACTCCACAACCCTTCTTGAGAACATGCTTTAATGCCTAATTACCCTCAAAGTGTTTGGGGTTTTTTTTCAGTTTTGCTTTGGTTTGACCATTTCTTTTTATCCATCTGGAAGGTACCTCATTCAATTTATAACTATTGTCTCTCATTCTCCTTCCAGGCACCTCAACAAAAAGTTTTCTTATGTCATTTGAGAAGACTGCACATAAACATTAAAGTATTGGAAAATGATGGCAGGGTCACAAGGATTAATTGCCATGGGAATGCAGTCAAGAACACAAAAATTGACAGACAAAGCTGGTGCTATTCCTTTTGTGGCACTTCAGTTTTGTTTCAAGCATAGGAAGATTTTAAAAAATGTATTCTGACATTTTTTAAAATGACCCAGAAAATACATAATAAATTCGAAAAAATAGATAATGGAATAAAATTTTTGAATAAATAAGCATGACTACATAAACAAAATAAAAAGGATAGAATCCATCACAAATTACTGGAGTTTATATATCCCACTCTGTAAGTAAAACATGACTCACAAGCATTGTATTTCCTCAAAGCTTCTAAATAAGAACACATCTTTCAGTTGCTTCTTTAAGGAGTCATGAATGATAAGTCAGACTACCTCATAAATTCTTTAAAAATTCAAGAAGGTACTGTGAAGAACTGGAGCAAACTGGATGAATACGAATGCTGTATATAAAGAATGTATATTAAAACACATTTGTAAAGATAATAAAGATTATGACTTATATGTAACTGCAAAGTGCAGAGTTGTTGTGCCTCCACAGTATTACTTTTAAAATGGGTTAAAATAATGAAGCACATAACCACCATTACTTTAGCAAAGATGCAGATCTCAAGTAAGTGAGAAACAAGAACAACAATCTCTGAACTGAGGAATAATTGTGAAAAAGTACACCAATAATTGACTAATCAGAGAAGCATGTTCCCTACCCCTACCACTGAAATAAAGCCATTCTGGCTTTACTGTTGATGCACAGATTCCCAGTAAGTCCTCTAAAAGCTCATGTTACATATAGAACTCATTGGTTTAGGCAATTGTAACTACAATTATAAAAATTGTCAAAACCCAAATGATTTTAATAAACATCTGCTAATTTCAAACTTTGCCCTCTTCCATAACATTAACCATCTTTTGCCAGACTGAAAAAATGGAAGTATTCTACAGTCTCGATTCAAATTTGGTACATGTGGTACATGCCACACGTGTTCGCTGGTGAAAACATGTTTGGCATGAAGTCCACTTTTGAGAAGCATTTACATTGCTGTCATTTTCCATTAATATTTTAACATTTTATTAAAAAAATATGTATACTGCTGAAAAATCACAGCTTTGTATAGGCTTCTCACATGATCGTATTTATACAAAGGAAAGAAAATTAACAAATGGTAAAAGAGAAAAATGAGGGAAATTTCTGGTAATAATCTGTCATTTTTGGTTCTTGAGATTCAGCCTTTAATGGACCAATTTTCTCTACTATTCATCTTAAAAGTCTTCGCTGAAATCTGACACTCTGAAGATGTCTCATACTAAAAGAAATTGTGACAGGACAGAGCATCATCATGACAGGAACAAATAAAAATCAGTTTGTCAGAAGCTTGCTTGTATGATGCAGTCATATGATTTTTTCTTTTCCAACAGAATTACCTTTTTTATTACTTAACCTATATCAAACTATTGTTAAAATACTTATTAATACTTTTTCATTTCTTTTCCTCATTTGCTTTCTGCAATTTACCTATCTTCGAAGTCTGATTGCCTCACGGCAGAAAATGACAATTGCTCCTGTGGGTTAGGAGTGCTACTGAACACAATAAAAACCATTTACTGTAGGCTATTTCATCTCTCACAATTCAGCACAAGAAGTATTCACTTGTGAAATAACCTTCTTACTGGTGCATCAGTTCTCTAAAATGTGGGGCCATTGCTGTGTTAAACCCATGTACATACATATGATTTCCCACTTATTAAGGAAGAATTTCCAGGAGGAATACTCACTCCCATCTCACCATCCTTCAGTGCCTGTTGTGTGTTTTGAAGGCTTTTCAATTTCCTTTAAATTACAGTCTCACTAGATTTCCTAAAAATGCTGTAAGGAATGGGAGAATCATAGGAGGACTCACACTGGGTTCTTGAACTGAAACATGTCAACAGTGTATCTGAAAACTCATGGTGGCTGCTTAATATCATAGTACTCAAAATATTTCCTCTTCAACTTCCAGGTGACAGCCCACATAAATGTTGTTTTCTTATCTCCAGACAGAAGTCTTTCAAGAAACAGTGACTTCAAGGCTGTGCTGCTGAACACTTCAGTACTGCCTGCTCTGTGCCTGGGTACTACAGGTTCAGGAGATGCATACCAGGTATGCATTAGTTAGAGGCCAGAGGTGAAGATGTTTATTAACAAGGCCAGATATAGTCTAAGCCCTGAAAAAATAGATTCTTATGACTGATGGAGGACCTATCTCAGCAGTTTTGTGTTAGGTTGTACAGATAACTATTCAGCTCAGCAGTATTTGTATGTAGAAGACTCTTTTTTATCAGCCAACTACGAAGAAATTAGAGACAGATCTAGACTAGTACACACACATGAAAATCCCTGCTGGAGTTTAATTGTGTTTCTTTCAGCTATGTAGTCAGAAAGAAAGCAAGAATAAAACCAAAAATTCTAACTTCCCTGTCCAAACTGAGCATAATGCAGGAAGAAAATAAACTTTATAAAGGGTGAAAAGTCTGATATACCCATAAAGAGAAGATTCAAAAACATCCTAAAACTCCTAAAAATTATATTTCTTTTCTTCCCTTTTGCTGAGCAAAACTGGGAATGTTCCACATGCTGTAGCGAATTCTACCATATACTAGGCATTCCTCTTACTTCTTTGTGAAAAAGAATGATATCTTGGAAGTTGGAGACAACCCAGAGATAAGGTACAGGTAATTAGAGAAGAAAAGGAATGTGTATCATTAGATCATTAGATTCTTCATTAGCACTGCCTGCTCAAGAAGTCCTCTCTTGCACTACATATAATGTTGTCCTGGTGTGCACAAAGCACCTTCAATCAGACTGGAATTGCATGGTCCTCAACTAAGAGTGTGGTCACTTAACATGAATATGCATTTCAATTCACTTTTTGTAAAATTTGTTGTAATGGGCACTTTCTACCATTCAAAACAACAAGAAGTGCTCATCATAGTTCCTTCCTAGCAGATTAGTAAGAACATTTCTTACCTGTGACCCTTTCTTGCTACCTGGAAGATTAATTATGAGAGTTTTCCCTCTGATTCCACACACAGGCCTAAAAAGAAAGAAACACAGATTGAAATTCTTGCATGCAACTACCTGTACTACCAAAACAAAAGGAAAACATTTAAGACGAATTCTATGATTTATAAGATTTTTAAACTTAATTTCCAATATACTTTCTGATTATGTTCTCATGAAAGAACTTGGGATAAGCTGAGGTGAGAAAGCATAACACAAGATTTGACAGGGTCTAACATGCATTTGATGGTATAAACACTGGCTAAATTTCCATCTCTGTTCAGACCAGTGTATCTCCCCAAATTCCATTGTTTATTTGCATCCAATACATTATTTGATATAGTCCCTATTTGGTCATACACATGGTTCCTTTGCAACATAATTGACTGTGTCAAACATTATGTCCTTGGCCAGCAAAAAACCCCTAAGTCGTGCTTGTTGCATTAATTCAATATATCCTTTTTATTTAAAGATTCAACAGAAGAAAAGTAGAGAAGGAAGTAACTCTCAAGTGAAAATTGTACTTATGCAATTCATATATAATTCTTCCTAATAGTTTTTCCTTCTCCCTTAAGAAAAGGAAAGACCAACTATCAAAGATGGAAGTTTTTATTTTATTTTTTTGTCTCTTAGAAATTCCTTTGGTGTTGATGCAAGGCTGAACACTCAAGTGCTGAATGCTTTTTGTTGTCTAGAGTTTGACTATTCAACATTTTAGGTAAATATTAAAAGAAAAAAAGAAATTAAAGTACTGAATTTTGTCTTGAGGTTGCTTCCACTGTTTATAGAAGCCGAGGTGAAAAACCCAGAGTTGCATATAAGGATAAGAAAAATGTAAAAGGACAAAACTAAACCACAAAGATATGGAGATTACAGTTTAGAGAAACTGTGTAATAGTCTCTTTATCAAACAAAAACATGAGCTATATGCGAAGACAGAACAGAAAAGAAAATAATTTTCAGTTATGGCATTGGCAAAAATTTTGAGCCAAAGGACATGGTTTGTTGGGTAGACAACTTCCCTGGATTTCTTCTTATACAAATAATTCTCAGTGATTAATATCATTTATTGGTTGCATGGCATTTTTTAGCAGGGTAGCAAGTAGTTGTGTGACAGCTGTCACGATGCTCACAAATAAATAGCACAGAGATTGTTTATGTGCCACTAAATGAACTTTTGATATCATACTCAAGCCAGCCTGAAGTGGTGTTTTCACCTGGCAGTTTGAATATTGCCTGACTCCTAACCTCTCTTTTCTCATATTGCCTTCTTTCACACTATGTGCCCTCAGTTTAGAAAGAATTCCAAAGAGCTGAGGAATGGTCTACTGCAGCACAGAGATGAGCCTGAATTAAAGAAATGTGTTCATTTAGTCCTCTTGCAGTAGTCAAGCTTACTGAGTACAAACTCAATCCAGCAAAGCCCATACGTGGGTTACAGTTTATGGCACATTTAAAATGAAGGAAATAAGAACTGTCCACAGAAGAATAAATGAAATAAGAATAAAATGAAGTGGAATTGTGTTTGGCAGATAGTTCCTTTAGTAGTCATCTTCTTGGCTCTTCTATTCTGCTTTAAACATTTCTGAGCATTATAAGCTAAATGACCAGTACAACCAAACAATAATAAAAAAAAGACTAAACCAGCAGGATGAAACTCAAATTTCAGTTGCCAATAATCAGACCTAGAGCTGCCAAAAACTTCTCAAGAGAGCATGCAAAAGTAAGTAAAAGTGCTTAAGAGCTGCATGGCTGGCAAAAGTATTATGTGTGCTTTCAAGACAACCACATAGATGTGCATGCATTCCAGGTACGTTGAGAGATAAATTAATGATATTCCTCCAGACCTAGGACAGTACAACACACTTGTCTTTATCAAAGGGATTTTTTTGCCAACAAAACATTTTAATACTTGATGAACAACCTACAGAAAAATTCTTCCCTCACCACCAAAATACCACAGTTCTAGAATGAAAAGACAGCTATTTAAGAGTGTACATCAATATTACAAATAACCTGGCATAGAAAATACAGGAGGATATGTTCTCTAAGAAAGGCAACAAAGGGAATTAAATAAGACTATGCAATCACCATTACTTGAATTTGGTCACTTCTCTGAAGTTAAGACTTCTAGTATTGGTAACAATGGCAGTCTTCAGTGATTTGTGCAGTCATTGGATAGCAATAAGTAATTCTATGGAAAGAGTTCATCTCATATTGTGAAGGAAGTAGTCTTACCTAGAGAGCATGCCCAGAGGAGTAACATTAAGTGATCCCATCAGCATTGCCAGGGCCATCCCCGGGGCTTCTCGCTCTATTACTTCTTTAGTTGCCTGCAATCAAAGATTAAATAACAAAGTGAGTGAAGAAGTATAAGGATAAGGAAAAAACGAAACCAGCTAAAAATTGGGTAGGAATATCTCCTCATTTTTTTTCTGTCAAGAAATGTTATTGCTAAATTCTCATCTGAAATACACTACAGAATTTTCTCTTGGTTGTGTAAAATAGGGAAAGACAAGGAGCTGGGATGAAGTACTGTTAGCAGCACTGTGAAGATTCCTATAGAAAGTTATAACAGTCAGGACTCTATAAATACAAAAAGTGTTAACCAACACCACAGAAATAACAACTGCCTTGAACAGAAAGGAAGAAATGTTTGAGAATAAGCAAAGAAAAGACCCAATGTAACTGCCTTCTCTTCCTCATCAATCTTGTGCATTTTCCTGTTGAGATTTTCCCAGGCATGAGAAGGATGAATCAGTCTGCGCAGAAGATAGAAAAAAAATTTGCAAAGGGAAGCCCATGTAGCAGGCAGGCAGGAAAATAGTAAAATGGTAATGACAATGGGCCGAGGCTGTGGACTTCCCTTTTGGTCACGTCAGCAAAACAGCCGTTCCAAACAGGCTGGTGGCTTTTATTCATAAGCAGTCCATATGCAGTGGGCATTGAGAAGTCTGGAAGCAGAGTCTGAAAATTCTTGTCTTTTTAGTCCTTTTCCCAAACAGGGAATCAGAAGGAAAATCATGCACAACCTTCTGTCCTTACTTCCTAACACAAATTTCTCAAATGCACAATCTGTCCAGTCTCCCAACATCTAACTTCACTTAGGACATAACATCTTAAAGACAAGTTACAGCTCTATCCTCTCTTCATTTCCCCCACAGGAGCTGCTGTTCAGTGGATAACATTGCTTCATGCTCTGAAACAAGATTCTAATTTATTTAGCACAACTAAATTGGTAGCAATGGTCAAAAAGCTGTGAAATCCATGGTGTAACAGACAGCCAAACTACAATGTTTTGATGGTACAGCTATCAAAACAGAAATAGGAAAGAACATCTTAAATATAAGGTGTTGTGGTTTGATGGCTCAACCCACTACATAAGGACACCCTGAATAAGCTGAATTTTCTTCACAGTTTAATATAGCAAAATAATAAAATAGAAAAAAACAGGCAAATTATTTTGCGGGAAAGATTCAATTATAAATCACATCCTTGTAAGCTCTTTTGTAAGCTCTTAGTTTACCAATAGAAAACTAAAGTCCTAGAGAAGGAAAATGACAGAATTAACCCAACAGCATCTCTAAAAAAAGGACACTTACATGTAAGGGTGCTTACATGAAGCAATACATAAAACTGAAAAAAAACCCCCCATGAAGAGTAGATATTCAAATGGCTGTATTCGCAAACATGGTCACTAACTTTTGACATGTTTTAAAGGCATATCAGCATATTAATTAATTAGAAATTAATATCAGTATTAGAAGACATCAGACACTGCTACCATGTAAACCTTAGAGTAGTTTATTAATAAACAAACTTGTTATGTGTTCAGTTGTGGGAAGCTGGAACTTTGGTTTATACAAAACCAAGCAATTTTAATTTAGTAGCTGACACCACAGTCTCCTATATTTCAAGCACAGCAAGTTGGATTTAGGATCTGCTATCATCTATTCAGAAACAGAAAAGTCCTATAAATACAACCCAGTGACTGTGTTTTACACAGGGAAAATAAGAAGCGAGCTTGGAATGATGTAGACAAAAATAAAACTCCTCCATGGATAGAGATTACCTTAAGATACCTGCTGAGGTGTGAAATCATCAATCACATTAAAAATTCTTAAGACATCCATAGATCTGATGATTTTTATAATATAGGAGATAAAGGCATTGCAACAGTGAAAAGACATTTTGCTGACCATGAAAAGGCTAGTGAAACATGGAATTCTCTGTGTGTGCATACATAGCAAGTCTGTATCTATGCCTTTTCATTTCAGTTAATACCATGCTTCAAAGCTGTTCAAAACTGTTCTTAAATATAAAGTGCATTTTGAGATTTATTTTCTGCCCTCGAGCACAGTGACACTTTGAAGATATCATTAATTAAAATTCTAAACAGGCTTCAAAGGTAGTACAAGATGCAAGACAGTCCATAAACAATGATCCTGCAGCTCAGGGAGTCCTTCAATGAAATTCAAGTCCATTCTCTAACTTCACAAGAAAAATGACCTTCACAAAATGTCACTGCTAGCAGGCAATGTGATTATTAAAAATGTATAGACTAAGCAACAAAATCTGAAAGGGCATGAAGTCCAAACAGCAGTACAGACCTCAACACAAGTTTCTAAAAATAGTTGTTTCAAAATACACATGCTTATATTTATTACTGCAGATGGACCTCTACAAACAGGGGAACACTTCCGGTTTTCATGTTTGCAGCCTGACTGGATGGATGTAACCAAAAAAAAGCTGCTGCTAAGTAAACTGCTTTTACAGTGACATCTGCTCTTGAAATCAGCCACTGTATAGTCCAGTATTGGGATGTCCTCAAATAACACAACATGTGCCCTGAACAGGAACTGAAATAACCATCACACTGGGAAGCACACTCTAAATTAGCTATACATGTAAAAATGTAATCAGCAATTCTGCAACCTGTAACAACTCTTTGTTTCACCTAACAATGTACCAAAGTTCTGGTGGCCAAGATTTCTGATACTTCTCTCAGTATTTTTCATTTGAAGGAAGGGTGGAAGAGAGATATCAAACTTGGATTTTCATCTGTGTCCAGTTCAGGAGTTAACTGTTGGGTACCAACACCTGCATCCATGGAAACTATTAAGGAATTAGTGACTTGGCACCTTCACATTTTACCAGTACTCTAGCAAGGCTGAATTAAGACTGTTCCACCCTGTGTCGTGGGCAATTTTTTTGTTGGTAGTCTCACCATCAGCCAGCTGTTGCCTGCTGCAGGAGACCACAGTGTTGGCACAGAATGAATAACAGATCAAGGCTGTTGCCCTCGGCTCTCTTACAACAGCAGTGATGACATTATTGGGCAGAAGCAGGAAAAAATGATGATATTTCATTCAGAGCTGTCACACTGATGTCTTCATCAGTACTGAACCTTTACCTTGATTCTCAAACCTGAGGCTGATGGCTATATAAACAGTAGGTGGAAAATACTGGAGCAAAACTGCATAAACAACTAAAATGACAGCAAAGAAGTGTCCGCAGTTTCTGATGGATAAGCTGGTAGTGCAAAGAAGACAGGTGCATGTAAGAGGGAGGTGGAAGAGAGCGGTTCCACAGAAAGAAAAAGGACTTGAAAGTAAAAGCCACAGTTCAGGAGAAAGACAGAAATGAAGAAAGTCCAGTATGGAGGATGCAAAGAAAGGCAAGGTTTGTAGTTTAGCTAGGAGAAGAGAATGTGGGAAGAAGGAAGCTAAAGTGGAAAGGCAGAATTGCAGGAAATCCAAGCAGTAGGATTCTCAGAAAGGGAGAAATCAAAGTGGAGTGAGGGCAAGTGAATGAAGTGAATGGGATGAGAAATAGTGGGGAGGGTGGAACCAGAGGATCTTAAAGTTCCCTTCAAACCCAAACAATTCTATGGTACTACAAAGAAAGACTGCCCAAGGCAGCTTGGACAGAAAATACATGAAGGAGAAACTTGGGAGAAGCAAAAAGGGAAGACAAGACATGACAGAAGTGTCAGGACGTGGGGGAGCCACAGAGAGAGACAATGGGATTGAAATAAAATGCTAGTTTCAGCTCCAAAGAGGAGAAGTAGGGACAAACAATTTTATTATTTAGGATTTACTAACAATGTCTATGAGAGCAGTACCTCTTATATTTTATTGCTATATGAATAAATGCAATTGATTTTAAAACACATTTTTGATTGTTTACAAAGTGCCTTTTTATTGGAGTTAGGGCATTATGTTCCCAAACCAACTGGTATATTTTTAGATATCTTTGACGTAGTTGCGGTTGCTTAACAGATGGCTCACTGCCAATTGGCTTCACAGAGTTCTCTGCTGCTTCACTGCCTTTCTTTGCCTCCACATAAATTGTTAGTTCAGTTTCTAACCTGTGGAAGCCCTCCCAGGCAGTTTTTGGAGGAGATACCTAAAGCAGACTGATTTAATTAAAAGACCTAGGACCACTCTTCTGGAACTGCTCAGAGCCGCCTTATCTTTGTCTTTCAGGTATTAAACATAGCAAAGTTTGACCTCAATAGTAAGTAATGATGAGACATTTCATAGACTCTTCAGCTGGTTTTGGGCAGTAATATAGTTTTACTTCTTCAACTAAAATGCAAATATGAGACTCAGAAATCATAATAAATTCAATTAAATTAAGATGACAGAGACTGCCTCTGTGGAAAATATTATTTCTGTTGAACAAGTTAAAACCTATGACTCTGCATAGCCTATAATACAGCTATATATCCAAATTAATGGACAAATTTGCAGATAATTTATGTTTAACCGACTATAGCACTAGCATCGATAACACTTCATTACCTATTTGAGCTTTCCGCTGAAAGTTGAAATCTTTCAAGGGCTTTACTAAAGAAATACCTAATATAACCACTGCAACAGAGCTCACAGACTGCAGAAGAGCAGAGAAAGAACTAGAGATAGATTAGTCAAATATGCAACAAAAAGGTCAGTCATGTCTCTCAACCAGTTGTGTAAGAAGTGTGTACTTTAGGAATAAAAACTGCATCTCTCAGCCTGGAGATAAGATGCCTTCTTCAATGTTACTCAGAATACCTCTGCTGGAGACAACACATGTGCCAGTAATTTTTATTCACAAATCAGCTATTTCAGCTTACTGCCTACTTCCCTACTCTTATTTTGTAGGGAGAAAATAGAGCTTACATGGAGCTAGACTGATCAGAGCTTCTCACCAAAAAAACCACTTATCTATTTATTCCCCATGAACAGTAAGAAATACAGGTTTTAGCAGCTGGTTTCTTTCAATGCATTGAAAAGTTTTTTGGATAAGGATTTTGAATTTTGTGTCATCTCAATTTCACCGTTATGCTGTCTTTCCTTGAATTCTTCCCATTCTTTGTCACCCATAACCTGTATAGTGATATTCAGTGTCTTTTTTTTAATGAATGTAAGGCATGACAGGATTTGTGGTCTTTGATGTTTTCCAAAATCAAATTTCTTTGGCTAATTGCTCAGTTAACTTGACAAATGGATGAGACTGACCACATTTGCTATTGCTGCAAAACAACCAAAATCAAGCAGGTCTGTAAAAATAAGAGGCTAAAGTGAGCAGCAGTTGGTGTGTTTGGGCTCACAGGATCACTGGTGGTGAACAGGCAGACAAGGAGCCGGTGCTAACCCTGACACGTGTTTGTTCCTCCTCATGAAGTGACCATCCAGCTTCTATCAATTTTAGTGTACAGTAAGAAACTCACGCTGAGACTGGTGAGTCTCCATTTCGAAGTCCTTGTTGGGGATTTTTGATGTTAATGCAGCTACCTGTGTCAGGTACACATAGATACATGCTGAGGGCACTCTCAGACTTTTGCAGATTTTTTTTACATGAAAGAAAAGAAAAGAAAACAAAACACATCTGATCATATTAGGGTGGTTTACCCTACTGCCTTTCCCTCTCATCAGTGGTAAGTTTGATACATATTTCTCTGCTAACTGATCTGATTCCATTTTCTTTTTGCTTTTCTACTCCCAACTCAAATCTACAAACAGCCAAAGGTGAGCGGAACCCAGATTAATGTAGCCAACTAAAACTGAACTCTACAAACTGGTGTATCTGCACACACCAATAACACATTTCCACTGACAATAATTCTACAGCAGAACGCTGCTTGCACTCTCAGCACACCTGCAGTGATTTTGCTGCCACCCAGAACCTAAATATCACAGAATGACCCTACAAAATTTATCAGTGCAAGGAACAAAAATGTCACAGCAATAACTACTGCTACATTAAATACAGACTCTGTTTTCTCTATTTCTTCTTATACCTATGATTCCCTCTGCCTGGAAATTGCCTCCTCTGAATTCTCTCACTCCTTCCACTGGGACCCATCATATCATTTACTGCAGCCTAATGCCTATGGCATGAGACTGAAGTGCCAGAAGCTAATTCAGTGTCTGCTTTCTTTATAAACTGGTATCAGTGAACAAGTCTATCAGTACACTTACACTGTGTAGATGACCATAAAAAGCAAGTGGCAAGTAGAGGTACCTCTGGGAACACTGACTTATGCATGACCAAGCCATGAATATATTTAATTTCCAATAGTTGGACTCCAAAGATACTTGTTTTTGTAAACAAATAAATTATTATTATTACTATCATCAAATAAAGTGTATATTAGTTAATAAAAATCTTAGTGTTCATTATAACTTTCCTTAAAAGTCCTTGTTTTCTTCAACTGAAATCAAGCTCATTAGAATACTTACTTAATGACACTCAGCTTCTTTTTTACTTACAGCTTGGAAAATTTTTGGAGGAAGATGCTTCACATTTTATGCACAACACAGAAGCTGAAAATTTAAATTAATACACTAGAAAAAAACAACCTTATGGAATTTTTAAACTATTCTTCCACTTCTGCAGATCTAGATCTAAATTTTTAGCTAAATCTGGTTGCATATGATTTATATAAACTTCATACGTCAGTGATTTGCTTGCCTCATCTATGTAACTGAAGTGTTAATGAAATGGATGTATCCAGGCATCTAATCATGTATATTTTCTAAATATCACTTCTAATACATATTGTGGTGATAATATCTTTTTATTCCTGACTGTTAAGCAAAGTTCTACCATCTTAAATGTATTTAAAATATTTACGTCATAAAAACTGATCTTAATTTCATGAAACTGCCTACCCCCATACATTGTCCTAAACCCACTACAACAATCATTTTTAGTAGCTGCTAAGCAAGCAAGACACTAAATGCTTTTCTGCACTACAAGGAATGCACTTAGGCTCTCCAAAGTTGGACACAGCCCACCAGATGCAGTACATTACAGCTGTCTAAAGGTGCGTGTTAAGGCACTGCCAAAAGGCAGAGTATTTGCAGTGCTAGGGAGGTTATGATGAGCTTGTTAAAACAGCAGCTGGAAACAAGACACTGCACTTCATACAAAGAAGGGTCAGGTGTCTGCTTCCTCTTTCAGCCCTTTTCTCATGTGCAAACTGCTGTGATTCCCACTGCAACTCCACTTTGTGCAAGAACAAATCCCTTTCTGTTCGGCAAAGGTATTATAGCTGAAGACTTCCTGCTAAAGACAATAATACCATTCTGCTATTACGAAAACACTGTTAAAATTTTATCTGTTAATAATTACTATTCTTTTAAGTTTTCCCTCAGTTTTTTCAAACTGCTTTCCATTAATATAAAATGTAAAAATCTAGGATATACAGCCCAACCTTTAAAGAATTCTCTAAAATTTGAAGAAAAGGAACAAAACATGAGAAGTACAAAATTTTGTTCTCTGAAAATAACAGACATGCAGGAGAAATGAGAGAAATAAGCACTATGTCAATAAGAATTCTGCTTGACTGAACTGACAACATGATGAGCTTTAACTAACAGAGTAGCAACTAGGCAGTACTGCCTCATAAAAAATATGAAGTATTTGCACTTCTGAAACTTCAGTCAAATTCTTCCACAGCTGAAAGAGCTCCTCCAAACAGTTTCAGATCTCAAATCTCAGTTTCAGATCATCTGAAATCATAATGTTGAAGACTTAATAAAAAACAACCCTTCCCAAAATACACCTTCTGAACTACAAAGGGTGGACTAATGAGTGATAAATTTTCAAGAATACACCATAGCAACAGAACCACAAAAAATACTATCTTTTAAGATTCTCTTACACAGTATCTTTACTCCCCAAGTAAATGATAAAGGATCTCTAATAGCAGCTTTAAAGTACTTCTTCCATCACCTAAAAATTCATAGAAATTTTTCTTTTGTGACGTCCAGTGATGCAATTCATGTGTTCAGTCTGAACAGTTGCCAGTTTTGGCACATGCAAATGACACTTTCATTAGAACTGAACAAGTGAACAGATTTTGAAAGCCAAAGTGACCTACTGAGCATTCTGTCAAATGATTCCCTGTATAGAACTATTTAACTTCTGGCACAAATCACATTTTTTTACTTCCAAGAATCTTGTGGAAACAATTGAATGAAAAGGTTTCTCAAACAGAAGATGGAAAGTATTTTGTTGAGATTGATGTAGCACAGAGCACAGAAATAGAAGACAGTAGAATTCCTGATCTATACTGAGTAAGGAATATTAAATATATCAAGTTTACCTTTTCCTCTGGAATTTTATTTTACTATTTAATTAATGGCTTACAGTATTTTACAGTAATAGTTAACAATATACATATATAAAAAACCCAGTATAGACTACATTCTCCCTATAATACTGTTCCGAAGATGCTTACTATGTACACTTCCAAAACACCAGTTTCCTTCTGTTTTAGATGTTAAAATATTTTTCATGCATTAGGTAAAATCAGTAGAATAATGTACTGACACTACTCAGCTGTGACAGAGCAATGCTTTCACATCAATACATCTCTGCACTGTATGGACAAATCCTGACAGTTTACTTCCCAGCTGCACAATGCAATTTTGAAACCCTCAGGGTTCTTGATAAGAGACACACCTTTTCATTAATACAGATACAGCAACACAGGTATATAAGCACCTCCCCTCACATACACTTCTGCTGTGCTTGAAGCAGCAGACCATATTGTGCAGAAAGATCTTCTTGCTTTTAAATAAAACTCCCTCTATGTGCAAACTTTTTCAGCAAACTGATTTTTACACTAGCAGTGTGTGAGTGGATCACTGAGGAAAGGCAGTAGAGATTTTAAGAAATGACAAGGCAAAAGAGATTCTTAGATAGGCACAAATCACATTTAGTTCTTGCTCTGTACTCAAAATGTACACAGGACTCTTGCACTGACTGCTAAGCACCTCACTACCACAGCAAATTTGCTCACACTAAGTGTACAACAACTACAAACATCATACTTCTTCTAGGCAGACTAACTTAAGTAAAAACTTAGACAGCTGTATTTCTATATAAATTATATGGATGATACAAGACCATAATTCAGAATAACACAGAAATCAAATGCACCTATGGTTAGGTGCCCAATACTTTGCATCTGATGAAACAAATTACATCTTAAATAATTATCTGTTTTAAAGAAAATATAAGAATGAAAATAAAGACAAAATATATCTGGGGAAAATATTAGACTGTCTAAAATAGTGTAAAAGCTATTGAGAAAATCCCACAGTTCTAGCTAGACTGGAAAAATCCATCTTTGTTGACCTTAAAGTCAAAAGAAAAATATTCTCTCTTGTCTGCAAAGAATGATGATGATTTAACAGCAGCTTCTGATTAAGATTCTGCAGGAAACAAAACCCCTAGGAGACAAACACATGTAAAAGAACTCTTTGCCCTTCTCTGTTCTTATTCTAGGAATGCCCAATGCTGGCCAGCAGAAATCAGTAAAATACGAATGAATTGTAAAAGAGTTTCAAAGACTTCACAGAGTTAAGCCTTGCTGTTCATGGATCAATTCTGTATGGTACTGGATACCTAAGCATTATTTGGTTTCAAATGGAGAACCAGTCAGCTCCTAGCAGGAAGTGGCAATAACCCAATAATTTTTCACTCTTAAAGAGGGAGTTGTAGACCAAAAGTTCAGCCAAAATTAAAGGTGCAATGTGTAGGTTTCATACAGCTTTGAAATCTGCAAAATCCACCACTTGAATGTGATGATGATCTCACTTGAATGAGTGATGTATGTGATTGCAACACTGCACAAAATAAAGCTTATTTACTACTCACTCAGTGTATGTGCAAAAAGGTTACAAGAAAAATGTCTAAAGTTGTACAAATATTTCTTGAAAGCAAACAATGAGGGTGAAAAAGATTGATAACTGTTGCTACGACATTCCATAAGAGCAGTAAATGCCAAATCAAACAAAAGCTTAAGTGCAGTCTCAGCCAAAATTTTCAAACAATTACATAAATCGGACTTCATCAAACTCACAAATGAAGTGAAAGAAGCTCCAGGAAGTCATAGAATAGTTGGGATTCGGAAAGACTTTTTAAAAGCCATTTAAGTCCAACCCCCCCACTGCAATAAGAAAGGATATCTTCAACTAGATCCAGTTGTTCAGAACCCCATCAAACCTGACTTTGAACACTTCCAGGGATGGAGCATCCATAGCTCCTCTGTGCAACCTGTGCTAGTGCCTCACCACCCTCACAATAAGGAATTTCTTCCTAATATCTAAATTGACCCTCCTTCAATTTAAAATCCTTCCCCCTTGTCCTATTACATCAGGCCCTGCTAAAAAGTTTGGTCCAAATTTTTACAGTCCCCCTTTAAGTACCGAAAGACTGCGATAGGGCCTCCCTGGAGCCTTCTCTTCTCCAGGCTGAATCTAAAATCTGTCTGGGCAGAACAGCAGCAAAATGTACAGGGGGGAACAATTCTGCAACAGTTACTTTGCACATCCATCTGTGGGAATAAGGCCTAAAGCCAAGAGAGATGCTGTGAGATGTGTGGCAAAGGAATTAATGTGGGCATGATGGTCTGCTGCTAGGGGTGCGAAATCCCTCCTTCATATACAAATGGCTGCCCCAACACCATTTACGAAGGCAGCAACTGGATATTTGACCACAATCTCATCTCCACTGCTCCCAAAAGTATAAATTTGGCATTTGAAATCCTCTTTGCCAGAGGATGAGAATATGATCCCATTCTGCAGACAAGTCAACAGGCTTGCTCCTCTCTCCCTTCCCAAAGCTGGGATGTCTCTGTAAGATTTGAGCCTCTGCCTGCCTTGGACTATACCTAGGAAGAGTTGTAGATAGTGCTCTACACTTACATTTTGTAGATCTAGTGTATTTATTATAGCCAATCTAACAAGAATGTGTGACATATTGTTTTCATGAACTACACTATTTGCAAATCTGTGCTCATGAAAGTTCTTACTGAATGCAACCAGACTTAAAAGTGCCAAACTGGTTGCAGTCAGAGAGTCAGCTGACTGTACCCAGACCCTCTGATCTCTGGGGAACAGCTGGGAAGCAAGGGATTGATTACCTGTCAAATTTCTATACTTGTAATGCAACATCATCTCCTCATTTTTCCAACAAAAGCTATTGGCCAACTAAGTTAAGAGGTAACTGTAGAAAGACACTGGAACTTTCTCTGTACCAATATTCATTCAGCAAATTGTTATGTGAGTTGTAACAGCAAAAGCCTTTGTCAGTGATGAGAAGCATGAACCAAAAGGCATGTATGTTCTTTAGCACACTGCGTATCATTTAAGGCGCTCTTATCTAAAATTAACCAAATGCATTTTTCAATCTGAATCCAGAAGCAACATACAGACATAATAAAATATGAATTCCAACTTGATATGAGTCACTGTCAGACACATTATTCTTAAAAAATGGAAAACTTCAACAAGCAGTGATTAAACAGATCAGGGCAGTGAAACACCTGGAAATCCCAAGGTAGAAAAATAATCATAAAAATAATCATAAAGATAACTCTCTTTTTGAGTTCAAAAGACTTGTATTAGTTAGGAATTTATTTTCTTTTCAGAAATAACTGAAGAAATTAGTTGCTTAGAGGTTGTAATGCTGCTATCATCAGAAAGAATACCTTCAGAAAACAGAGACGAACAAAGAAAGTGAACTGTAAAAAAAAAAGGAAATTAAAAGATTGCATTGAAGTAAAGGGAATATACAACAAACACTTTCTCGCCTGACAAATAATTTGTAGGATTTAGATACCGTAGTTCAGGAAATGACTGAGAACTGTAACAGGAGCTTTTTATCAGAGATAATAAGGAGGGAAAAGAGTCTAACAAGAGGAATAAAACTGAGATACTACTAGGCTGATAACAGGAACTTAAGTTATTCTGGAAAGGGAAACTATGAACTGGAAAGGCTTGTAACTGTACATGACTGTTTCAAAAGCTACTTTTTGGTTGAAAATTAGCACAGGATAGACTAAAGAATACCTTCAAACCCCTCCCTGCCCCCACCCCAAAATAAGAAGACCAAAAGATTTAAAAAACCTCCCCAAAATCCCTATTAAAAAAAAAAAAGATGAAGTAATGTTGTATATCATTGTTACAGGGATTTGATAGAGAAGATGTTTCTCCCAGGGCTTTGTGTGCAAATTTTTCATTATTTCTTTAACCAAATGTTGACTCATTTATAAGACAAAAGCTAAAATTTATTCTTTAAATTTATTCTTTTTAAGCTAATTTAAATATTTGTACCATAACCTGACCACTTCACGTGGAAAAGTGATTTAACTTCAAACATTACAGCTGCCTAAGAAGCTGCCTAAGACAGCACTGCATCAGTTCTGTGGTAGGTATAATTTTCAGCCAATAAAATTGTATACATTCAAGAAAAAGCTTAGTGTTTATTTTCCTCCAGCTTCTGCTGCTTTTCTGCATTTAAAATTTCTGTAACTTGAATATTATTTGAAAAAATACCTCAAAAATTTTGAGGTAGTATTTTTTAAAAAAAACTATATTAAAAACAACTAAAATGATACATGAACAAATTACTTGTGCTTCTTGGTATAAGGAGTGAGTTCTGGCAGTATCCTGCAGCCCTGCAGTGATAGAGTGAATAGTCCTCCTCCCTTCCAGCCCCTGCTATACTTCTCAAACAACTGCCTAGGGAAGCATCAGAGTAACACTGGGAGTTAAAGCTTGGAGAAGGAGATTTGCCACTGAGACCTGTTCTTGTCACCACACCCTTCAACAACATGAAGCTGGTGGGAAGTGAGAGACTGACAGCCTACCATCTTTAAGAGTTCATGAAGTTGTGAAAAAAATATGATTGGAAAAGCAGGGGAGAGTTTGAAAGGCTGAGAAGACAGAGGACAGGAGAGCCTGGGAGACAGTAAAGGAGTAAAATAAAGGTGGACATTCACATCCTCCAGCTTCTTGGAGTAAAATATAATTTAACTGGTTTCTAGACGTTAATGTGATAACTGGGAGAAGGGTCCTACCAGCTCTTCCTCTGAACAGAGTCAACTGTCCTCGGAGCCACCCTCCACAGCAGCAAGCTGGTGCGGGGGACATGGGAACAAGGGGCTCTCTTCCTCTGATTCCACAGTGGGTCCCACACTGGTGAAAGCTGCTACTGACTCAAGGGATGCTGCCCTGCCTCTATACTTAGACAAAATTTCACATATTTAAGGTACCTCTGAAGATAACAAAAGTAGTAATAATATATCTGAAGAGATTAAAAGCTACGGTTAAAAGAACATTCAATACAATTTACTTAAGTATCATAAGAATTTAATCAGAAATGATGACAGGATTCATTATGACAGAGTATTTTGTCCAGTTCCTAGTTGGTACTGGATTCAAAAACACAAACTCACAAACAGTGATAAGCTAAAAACTGCAGTAGAGCTAGGAAAAGAGGTCAAACGAATTGAATTAAAAGAAGAGGCAGGAAATCCTGCTTCTTATTCTAAGGCGTGACAATGATTTATTCCCTTACTATGGACCTTACAGATGTAGTCAAGTCCTTGTTCTTAATCAGTGAGAGAGTGACAAAAGATTTCTGTAAACTGGCAATTGACCATTCTCCCAGTACAGAAAGAGTAGGAAGCAGCAATTAGGACACACTTCAGGTTGGTAATACAGTACTGATCCAAGGGCTTATTTAGATTAGCTGCAACCCTCTGTTTTAAATAAAGAGACCTGTAAAATTTCTTATTTAGCTTCTTTGATCCACCGTGTTTAATGAGCACAGCTCTACAGTCAAACCTTAATCTTTCTGAGCCTGAGCAACAGACTGTTTTTCCCTCCTGTTGTTACCTACCTTCCACAGATTCTGAGATACCTTAGGTAATACTAGGGTTGTAGTATTTAATTAGGATCGAATTTAATACTTAATACAGTATTACTGTAGTAATACACCTATTGAATAAATTGATGGAAGCAAAGACTAAATACAATTCAGTTTGGTTTGGGTTTGGTTGCTTTTTTACAGTCCCCTTTTAAGATGGCAAAGGGTTTTGAGTAGTTCTATGAAAAAGCTGAATGAGATCAGTTTTTGGCTGGTATGTTAAACTGAATCAGACCATAAAGGAGCCAGACAATAGTTTTTCCCCATTCCTTACAGTTCTTCTTAATCTTTTCAGACTGGTGCATATTTAGAAATAAAATCTAGGCAGATGGGTAGGACGATATGATAGAAATGCCAGGCATAAAAGCAAGTGGACAGAATGGCAAAAGAGCGAGTATCAGTGAGTAAGCAGACTCAGAGAGCAGCGAAGGGACACTATATTCAAGGATCAGGTGAAAAGGCATGAGGAAAATGCCAAACATTCAGCAAGTTGCTAAAGCAGTACCAAACAGTCAGCAGGTGTGCCAAGCAGCAGAAGAGCAATTCCAGAAAGTCAGCAGATGCACTCAGCTGGAAGGCAATGCCAGGCACTTTGGAGCAGGAGACAGGGCAGCTGGAGGCCAATGCCCATGTACAGTCAGACTGAAAGGACAATAAGGAGGCGATACATGCCGGTCAGCAGATGGACAGAGCAGTAGGTAGTCACTGTCAAGCAATTAGCTGGTCAAGAGGCAATGCCAGACAGTCAGGCAAAGGGCCAAGATTTCAGGAGGACAATGCCACACAACCAGCAGGTAGAGAGAATATAAGACAGTAGTGAATGCCAGGCAGTCCCCAGACAGACAAGGCAGAAAAAGACCAAAGCCCACCAATAATCAGATGCAACTGTTGGCAAGAACAAAACATAAGCCTGCCAAACAACTGACAGGGCAACAGTGGCAGTGCTTTTTCAACAACTTAGGACACCATGAGTGAAACAGTCCCAAGAATCTAGATGCTCACCCTTTGGTAATATCATTTGATCAGAGTGAACCATGAAAATCCACAGGAGAATAGCACACAAATGGAAACAGCAAATGAGTCTGACCCTAGCACTTGGGGAGGCCATGGGACCTTCCTAAAAACAAAAATATGAGAATCCACAAGAAAATCAAACAAATGGGAAAAATGTGTCTAAAAACTGTTTCTGATGATGATTAAAAAAGCAAAAAAATACTAGCAAAGAATTAGTTTGGAAATGATTGGGTGGGATTGAAGATGTTGCTTACCCCTCTCTGGAGCCCACATAATGGGAATGTTGGGAATTTCTGCAGCAGAAAAACAGAAGAGAAAAGGGATTTCTGACTCCCAGTTCAAGGAAAGCATGTCAATTTAGGACTGGGTAATCTCTCTGGGCAAAAAATAAGAATTCAGCTGAATCTTTGCCCATCCCCAGATACATGCCTTTATTGAGGTTTGTGAAAAATTTAAGAAGCCCACATCACTTCCATCTCATGACCTCCCACCCTTGTTCCCCAAAACCACACTTACCTCTAGCACCTCTAGTATAAGAGGGGAAAGGGGTTGGTCTTGTGAGCTCATTCCCATATCCACTGCAAAATGGCTTGTGAAGTTGAGCAGGAGTACCCATTAGCCACTGCCGGCCATTTGTGAGATAAACGGAAGTCATCATTAACTGTTACTCATTATTAGTGTAGGTTGGTGTTTGAATTTGGCTTAGACACACCCACACTCTCATGAAAAGAATTAGTCTCATGAATCTTGTGGGGTAACCCTCTTCTAAGTATCAAACTTATCAGCACCTTTCTGTTACCTTGAATATCCTCTTTAACTTAAGCATTCTGCTATTTAACATGGTTGTTTTTTAGAACAAATTACACTGTTTCAGAAATCTTAGCTACTGCTTTATTTCAGAAACATGCAGTGAATTCTGAAATGTAAGAACTGAGAAAATACCAGCACTAATAAAGTTCAGTAATTTAACTCATCTGTCATTTAAGTAATGAGACTTTTTATTCAGTATCTACCTAGAAACTAAAAGAATCAACCAAGAATCAAATTTCACTATTTCTGTCTACTTAAAGTCCACACTGTGTGTGCATTTATCTACCTGCACATTAACTTCTTACTGTCAACACTGAAAACCTACATTCCACTTTGACAACTCAATAATACGAAATAAGAAGCCAACTGTTCCCCCTTCCACAAACTACAGAGAACCTTAGAAAATATAAGGGAATCATGAGCATTGCTGTGCCCTTGCTGAATCAGGATTTGAAAAGGTAACAGAGAGAATCTGTATGCACTTGCCATGCACTCCTATGCAACAAAGTTGTTAACACATTAGTGTTAGGCTAAGCTGATGGAACTTTATTTATACTGATCTCTGGGTATCAGCTGCTCATCCTTCTTCCAGCAGAGCAAGGCACAAGAATAATAGAAGTTAATTAATTTAGAAATTTGGGTCATAGAATAGGAATTCCTATCACACCCTAACTACCCTTCCTGTACTGAACACTACTATCTGGACTTAGAACAAAATGGCAAAATATTTAGGCAGAGAAGTCCAAGAGACTTCCATCATATGATTAGTAATGGCACAAATCAGCCAGGAACTCCAAATACTGGCTGAACCAGAAATAGGAGAGTACAAGGTGCTTAGAGCATGCATTGGCAGCTTTACAAAATCCCGTGATTTTGTGGCCAGCAGGAACTACAATTAGCTGCACTGCATCAAGAACAAAATTGCTGTCACCTTCTCACTGAAGGGAGATTTTTCAAGCCTAATGAAAATGAACTATGACAAATAGATCTCAGCATACCATAAGAAAATGCTTATTTGTGGAGGAAAATATGGACTTTTAAAATTCAGTGACACTTGAAATGTCAGCAGTAAATAACAGTAGGTTTTGCACCTCACTACTAATTTAGGTATTCCAATGACAAAATAAGTGGAAAAAGAATATATGTATGAAGGGACAAGAAACTAAAATATAGCCTAAATAAAGGTTAAAATGTAATTATTTTCTTGTCCGTAACTAGTAAGACTTTCATGCCTAAGCGTGACAATGGTCATTTTGGTTTTTTATTTTGGTACTTATACTGAGTCAACATTTTGCTAAAGCTTCACTGCTCCATGTGGTAGCAATTAGCAAAAGCAGAATGACTAGTTATAATCCTAAGAATAACTCCTGAAACCAGCTGCTTTCCAAGACTCTCCTAGTTTCTTTCCACTTAGTTGCTGGAAAAGCTCCTACACAGCAGGGAAGAAGTAAATGAGAAATTCTCTATTCTTTAATAAGTATTAGTTTTAATGATCAACTATTTTAATAGTGAGTAATTTTGCTCATGTGTGCTAACGTCAAAATGACTAACTCACTCAATTTTTCATACATTTTAAATCCAAACTAGTATTTGCCCTCTAGTTATCATGACTTTAAGGTGCCTTCACAGAGAAGACTTCCTAATGTCTATATTATTTTTTTGTTAATTTTCCCTGTACTAAGCTTTTACTAAACTCTTTGTAATAGACCATGACCAGAAAAAAATGACACATTAAGGGCAAAAATTGCGTAATTACAGGCCTGACAATGTTTTCAAGACTATTTTGCTTGAACTTGATGTTTAATTTTGTTCAGTTTACTATTATCCTCTCCAACATGATGCTTTAATGGAAACTATTTTTAGAAATGCCTAAGAGGAAAAAAAAAAATTACGAAAGTTCCGAATTGACATTTTTATTATGCAGAAGTCCTGTGGCAGGCCTATTTTTCTTCCCTATTACAGAAAGGACTGCAAGATATGGTCACTGTTGTGGCTACACTGCTAATAGGAGACAAGCCAGTTTATTTAATAATAGAGAAATGTCTATATGAGCTGTGGGCTCTACAGTGGAAACACAGCTGAAAGGCATCAGTAAAACCAAGAGGAGGAAAACCCTTCTCTTTACCCCATTAAAAAAGCACACCATAGTCATATTGTTCATCTGGGTGTACTTTTGAAAGTATTGGGTTCACTCACACAGGAACCATTTGTTCACTCTTAGGACATGCCAGCCTTCTTCCAACTGCCATTCCTAGATTACCTTGGAAAAAAACCTTTAATTTAAAAATTTAAAAACAAAAAAGTGAGGTTTCCTGGCTCACTACTGTGGTTTTACTTCTCATTTTATGAAGCATTCAAATTCCTTACTGCTGTTTTACTATTCTTTACAGCAGAGCTTGCAAATATTTCATACATGTTTGAAAGTCAGAAAATACAGGTTCTATTTTCTGTTCAAGAGTATTAAAGACAGCAAAAGAAAAGCAAATGAAAGCTGATCCTCAAATAAGCAAAAATATCCAAAGGCTTAACAGGAATTCTATTAGCATTACCTTTATGATATGATGGTCAGACAACTTTACACAGAAGGTTAACACATTAGTTAAGTAATTACAAAGATATTTGCCCCAGCCTTCTCCACCAATAGCATCAGGGTTTTTATTTTCAAGGAAGAGACTGAAACAACTCATGTAATCCTTCTGAATTCAGGATCCATTTGATTCAAACTATCTTCTCATCTAACACATACAGAACATAAGGCTATAAGTGCAGGATGATTCATTTAACATCATCCATGATTTCTGCAAGGAGCACAAGATAACTTGAGTTTTATAAGACATTTCTCCCACTAGCCAACACTTTTGATTTGACAGAATTAAAATGAAGAATACAGCTCTTCAGGGAATTTGCCTGTGTGAATAATCTCTTAAACAAACAAACCAACCCAAGCAAAAAAAGCCTTTAGTTATGATGATTTTATTAGATTTTTCTAGCTCAACCATTCATTCACCAGCTATTTTTACAATTCTCTTCAGTAGGTAAAGAAAGCCTTTGCTACCTTACAAAGCCTTTAGTACCATATATTATTTCCCAAAGAAAATACAGGTAAAAATGAAGTTTTTTCTCAGTGTTCTTTATCATAAACTAAACAGACTGAGTTGTGTAACTCTCACAGAAAGCATCTCTCCTTGCCATCAAATTTTTTGACCTTTTTTTATATCCACTGTGACAGTTGAAACTTTTTTAAAGGGAAGGAAAAAACAAAAAAAAAAAAAAAAGGAGCATTGCATTTTAGACACATAAATCCCACATACAGACAAGTATTGTCTGTATTTTGTTTGATGGTCTTATTTTTTTGAGTAACCTCTGATAGTTGAGTAAATGGAGCTGAAATGAGATCTGCCTGTCTGCCCCCTCACATTTCTCACTATAGGTGTCCAAACAGCTTGCAGGTGTTTTCATGCAGCGACTACAGTTGATGACAGCACAACTGAGCCCTTCAGTGATGATGGTGTGCTACCAAGTTTCCCTGAGAAACTCAAACAAGAGAAGAGAAAGGCACTTTTTAGCCCTTTGTAAGTCAGCTAAAACAGAGTGGAATTTCTCCAGACACAGGTACCTCTGGAAACTGACTGTGCTGTGTGTTGCAAATAATTTGTATACCCTGCTTCTGAAAGAAAATGGTAAGAGATGTGTTATGAAAAGTGTTCTGCAACTAAACATATCAATTCTGTTGTAATGACATGCCTTCTCAAGAGGCACATAAATATATTTGGATTTTATAACAGCAAATACGGCATATCAAAGGATACATTTTATTGAAAAATTAAAGCAGACCAGATAAAGACCTAACCATATAAGCTAGGAACTGCCTGGAGGACTAACAGAAAAGGGAATGGTTACAGAGCTGCTGATAAACTTCTAACAGAGTAGCACAGAATTTAGAAGAAGTCTGTCACAGAACAATCTGCTCCATTTAAGCACATTTGTTGCTTAGATGCACGTGGCAAGGTTTTGTAATTCTGACCCTTTAGGAGCAAGCAGGGTTGGAAACAATTTTCTAAGAAATATGAAGGCCTCATAAAGTCTGATGGCAAGTTTTCAGGGTCAGATGTCATCCATACATAGCACATATTATACAAAAGCTCAACACAGAAATCAAACTTTACTCAGAGCAAGACCTCCATTAAGAGATATGGAAAGCTACCGTTTTAAAAGAGACTACAAAAATGTATGCTTAAATAGGCTATTAAATTGGAGGGTACCTGGAATACTGAAGGCTGAAAAACTGAAACAATAGCCTGGGTTATTAGAGGTTATAATTTCATATTATTCCTACCACAAAATTAGTTATGTCCCGTGTGAAATGAAGGCTTCATTCCTCCTCAATATGGAGCCATCCTGAAGTGACAGTTTGTAAAAAGGAAATTGTTTTCCATTGGTCCAGTGACAACACTAAAATATTGCTGAGGAATAACAGAAGTACTCCTATATACACAACAAGCAATACTAGAAATCCTGCTGCTCTGGAAAGGCACTATTTGAACCAGGGAGGACAAAAAACTCCTATATATTATTTCTAGTTTAAGTTGCTGCCTATTTAAATGGAAATTGTTATTGGAAAAGTTTAAGTCTCAGTGGATTTGGGTTACTTTGATGGACTGTGTTGCTGTGAAAGTGTGACTATAACACGACATATCCTATTATGTCATAAGCATCTTATTTCATTAACAGAATTGAAGTGCAAGCAAACAAACAGACAAAACACATGAAAACTAAAAATAATAGCGATCAAGAGGGTTTCCAACATTACTTGAGACAGAGAAATGGAAGGATACAGATATTAAAATAGTCTGTGGAAGTAAAATGGAATTTGAAGAAAAATCCATGAGAGGTACCTTAGAAATGGGGAAAAGCCAAATAATAGAAAATTTGCATTTGGCAATAATTATAAAAATGCTGGTGCAATTTTGAACAGAATATAAAAAGACATAATACAGAAGAATTGAGCCTTTCTTCTCTCCAAACATGGCTTCTGCATGGTATGTTTAGAGTATTTTGCTCATTCTGAGCATGGTTTTTCAGAAACATTGACAAATAGAAGGGAGTTCCAGAGAACAATGATTTCTTTTCATGGACTAGAGAACTCTGGTGAAAGAATAAGTATGCATATATTTTCAGGCTAAATGAAAACAAGTATGTGTCTAAATACATTTTAAACCAGTCCATAAATTTTGAAGAATATAAACAGCAAGAACCAAAAGAAGCATTCAAAAATTTTTCAGAACATTTAAAAAGCAGGAAGACTTCAAGGAAACATCTGTCTGGTGTTACTTGCCGGAAACAGTTTTCTATTTTTTTTATAAAGTACTATCTTAAAATCTTAGGACTCAAAATTTTGAGTCCTGTAGTGTAGATGAACTACTTGTGAATACACAGTGTAAGACAGTTCAAGAATGTCTATCATCAGTTGAGAACCATATGTTGATTTCTAGTGCTATTATCTAAGTACGTAACATTAATCTCACAGCTGGGCAAACAAGACTCGCACAGTATCATACCAGAGACAAAGGATAAGAAAACAGCTTGAAGACTCTTTTAGGAGACAGACAAGTGAATTTTTTGGATGTACAATTTTGCAAAAGAATAAATGTAAAAGTAGAGAAGACAGAAGATAGAAAACTGAGCAGAGCACATCTAAACATGAGATTTTTTCTTTCCCTTCTGTACTGAGCAACAGCAACAGAGAAAATACATTTCTATGTCAGAAGAATTCCTAGTATTGATAAAAGTGATGCAACACTACTTAATTTTTTTCACAGAAGTTAATGTATATCGTCATCAACATTCTGTAAGAACTACCACCAAAGTATTGTAGTTCCAAGAAATAAATTTTTACATCTGGAAATATAAAACGGAAGTTCCCTAAATAAATTAATTTGAGCCATACTTGGATCTCTGTCCAGCAACAAACACTTTTTAAATCAACAAGCAGACTGTATGAACAACTCCAGCAGAGATTTAAAGACTATCCCCATAAATTATGTGAAATTACATTGTAAAAAAAAAAAAAAAAAAAAGGGGTGNNNGTTTAAAAAAAAAAAAAAAAAAAAGTGGTTGAATGTACATAATCAAGCTTGAACTTCAGCTTTAGTGCAAATACAAACTACCACCAACTGCCATAACAGTTAAGAATTCCAGCATTCACTAATAACATCTATAACACAGTTACTTTCAAATTCAGCCATCCATTGAGTGAATTTGGTTTTTTAAATATCCACACGCACTTCATCACTTCTTGTTGTGTAGTCAAGAAAGTGAAGGATATTCACACTGCTTAATTAAACTGGCCTTGCCCCCCAAAATGTGAATCGTAGGAATGAACTCAAAAGTTTCTCTCCACCTACTGACTAGACGGAGGCTTTAAATTTAGGAATCAGAAACAGGCAAGGAAAATCAGATATTGCAAATATTCCTAACATCTTCTATTCTGTTACAAAAAAATGTCATTACACATCACTGAAACAACTGCAGTAACCTGAAATGGTTCTGATATAGTGTACAAAAGGCAAAGTGAGTGGGAAAACTATTAATTTTTTGGGGTGCTTAATTACATATTTCTGAGGTATCAAGAAGCCATTTTTAGCTACATTATGCTAGGCACTTAATTTTAGTTTTATCAATAATTACAAAATTCAATTAACATTAAGTCTTTGGGTTGCAATTACTCTTGGGAACTCCCTTTATTGTGTAAGTTCACTAGCAATTATATATCTATAGTAGTAAAGAAAGCAGAGAAATGTGCTTTCTAATCCAAAGTAGAGAAGAATTAAGGAGAAGCAGGATGGAAACATACCAGTAGAAATATGACTCAACGGACTACTGTCTCTATTCTAAGGAAAAATACTAAAACATTTTCCATTATCAGATTCAATTCTTAAAAGTTTTAAAATCACATCTTAAAGATGACATCTCAATAGCACAATGCCATGATCACATCCTTTCATTATCAGGGATGAGAGCATACTGAACCAACACCATACACAGAACAGATGAAAACCATTTCCTACATCAATGCAAGTTTTCCTAAAGGCTTGTTATTGCACATTTCATGTTGACATAATGAATTTTCCATTCTGAATTGGTTTTCTACTGACCAAAAATACATAAAATACAGGGACAAAACGTAGGCTCCTTAGTATGTTTTTGGCATGATACTTACTGGCAAACTGATTTTCTTCCCATAAAAACATTTTTTTGGATGAATGATGTAATAAATCCTATCATAAAAATGCTTGTCATTGTCACTTTGTAATAAACCTGTCATTCAATATCTCTACTGTGATTTAAGTTAATCCAACTTAACTAAGTGAAAATTGTGTAAATACTCTACTATAAAAGTTCTTTTTAAATATGGGAATAATTTGACAGTCAGAACACTTGTTTCTGTTATGATCAGTCCAAGTCCTGCATATCTATTAGGTTTAAAAAACATGCAGTTTTTCTTCAGTACAAGTTACTTATGATTTTTGTATCAATGTGATTTTATTATATAGAGACACATCAACAACTCAGATAATTTTCAAAATGCCTTACTCAACAAAACTGATGAAAAAATCATCCCTGCCCATCTTAATTAGTTTGAGTAACAGCAATACAGTGTAAAGAAAATACTAGGTGCTTATGTGCAAAGTCCTCATTTGTTTATTTCTTGTCCCAAACACTGCTTGAGAATCTGTGGCTAATTTTTAGCACTGACTGCATTGCTTTGTCTGGCACTGCTGCCTAGGCTTGACCCTGCACAAAGGAAAACTGAAGCAGAAATTCATCCCTCTTTCTACACAGTCCTGGTAACACAGCCTTCAAAAGCTTTACATTAGTTTGCAAGCAAGAGACAAATTTAACCAACTCACTTTTCAATTGTGGTGGCTTTGTAATAGCACAGTGAAGAGGTAGCACAGTGAGTAATCTGCAAAATCAGTTTCACTAAGTACCACAAGGTGTTCATCTTAACATTCCTCCCATTTCCTGATACACAGAAATCCCCAGGTTTTAGTTACTCAAGATGATAATCTAAACCCATCAGAAGTAATGAACAGGAGCATTTTGTTTACATGTTTCTTTAGTTACACAAATGTTTTACAATAAATTAAAAAATGCTTTTAGATTTCTAATGGGAAAAAAAAGTTGAACTGCAGCCATGTGATAGGACACATATGCTATCAAGAACTCAAATCAACTTGAGAATCTAAGCAATTGAGAACTTACATGAGTACTTAAGACAAATCTAGTTATGTTAAATTATGCAAATAAACACAACTCAATTCTGCCCTTTAGTGTACATAATCAAACCAAATAAAGTATGTGATTTTAAAAGTTCATATTAATCTAATTTGGTACCAAAATACTTCAACAACAATCACACAGTCATTTCACATGACAACTCATGGCCATGAGCTCATGAGGTTAACTTCCTTTTTTCTTCCCCCCTTACTTTAGCTTCATATAAGTGGAATGTAAGCAAATTTCCTGAGCAAGATTTACTGGTGCAGGTTACCTCCACCTCTGTGCCTGTTTAGATTTTTTTTTTGACAAGCAGATTCATAGTAGCTTTGCATAGAATTTTTTCCTCCTACTATCTGCCTCACACTCTTACCTATAATGCAGTAGTTGTCAATGCAGTATTCTGCAAGGGAGAAATAAAGTATCTCACTTATCCCACTTTTCCTTGTACAAGACACAACAAAAGCCACACAAGACTTTGCTTAGCACTGCTGTACTTCAGTGCTAAGGAAAATTACACCTAAAAGCCATTAGAATTTTGTTTTGTAAGGGGACTGGAAAACCATTATACTATACCACATTTTAGTTTGAAAACCGTTTTGGGTCAGAACCCAAGGTCAGAGTAATTCTCTTGTGCTATATTTTCTATTACTTTTTTCTGATTCCAAACTGTGTATCACTTGACCGGTCCACAGATACTGCAAAGTAAAGTTACAGAGGAAATAAAAAAAGCACCCCGCCTCCTCCAGACTCATGCATTTCTACACCAAAGGGCAGATTTTTCTATTCCAGGACTATCTCACCTCTGGAGTGACATCTCGCGGTGCAAACCCTGTTCCTCCAGTTGTCAAAATCAAATTAAGTTCCTTTTCATCACACCAATCTATCAGCGTCTCCTGAAAGAGAACATGAATCCTGTCAGATTTAGCAAGAAATGGTTATCTCAGATTATACCTGAAGACTTGAAATGTCTTAAAAACAGAGACACACACAATACATACAGAGAATTATAAATTACTCATGGCTTTTTATACAAATATTTTGAACCACCATGTATAACCAAGATAAGACAGAATAATGCAAGTATTCACATTATATTATTTTGCATATGGAAACAGAAATTCAGTTCTCCATCTCTCAACTTGAAATGGAAAACAAGAATTCACAGTTATTAATTTCTACCAGTTTATTTTGATATATAAATATAATATTCTTTGATACATGTTAATAGAATATGCACATTTAATTCAGATTACATCATTGGTTCTTGATACAGTAACTTTGGTTTCCATGCTGCACTTTGAAAAAAGCAAGAGCCATGTATCTGTAAGCTTAGCTACCAAAAGATGCAATAGGGCACTCAATGCAGCAGGTGATAATCCATAATCATCGTTCCTACATTCCCCCAGTATCTCAATAGGAGTGTGTATACCCCATATTCATCCAAGCTGGACTAAGAAACCTGTCATGTAAATTCAATGACTTACAATACTGGATAACTCATGATACTAGAGAAGTGTTTAATTTGATTTGCTTTCATTTTACAAATGACTTTCAAAACTAGTTTTCAAACTATGATAAAAAATTGACATAAGCATAAAATTTATTTCATCTCAATGTGATTGTATCTCTTATCCTTCCTACTTGACTGTGGGCCAGCACAGAAGGAGCATGTCTGCTTGGAGGGCAAAGTGAGCTGTGTTACCTTAAGTACACTCATTACACAGTAAGTATCCATCTGCACAGATCGTTTCAATTACTGAGACAGCTATCCATATTCTAGCAAATAAACCACATTCTTTGAAAATTTTTAGGGCACATTTAAGTTTTTGGGAGTGTTATATTGGGAAGGAAGGAATAGTTTTGGAGATTGTTGGCTTAAAGCTTATTATTTATCACAAAATTAGCTCTGAGAAATATACTGATTTTAAAAGCTTAAAATAAAACTTTCTGGAACATTTAAAAAAGTACAACCAATTTAGATTAATCCTCAGCTGTATTTTCTGCAGGCTTAGTACTACTATGCAACTTCCATTTAATTGGATAATATACAGACACTTAAAAACTGCAACTAGAATAAACCTGTGTCTGACAGCAAGCTCCACCATACAAATACATCCAAGGATTACTTGAAGAAGTGGCCAAGCCAAAAGCTCTATCTTTATTTCTCCTTTCTTTACTCATTCCTTCCTCTTTCGTGTTCTCCCTTGCTTTTATTAAAACCACATTCATCTTTTTACTCTACCCCTTTGCAGAATAACTCTCAAATTAACAGGGCTGTAAGTGAACATACAAGAACTTCGTTATATGAACATTTCAAAGAAGTTCAAGAACGGAACAAGGATAATGCTTCAAACCTGTACATAAATGAACTACTGAGACTTCTGAGACATGTTTTGAAAAAATGTGAACTATAGTAGTAAAAAGGATTTTAGGTCTTAAAATTGTTTGCTTCAATAACATAGTTATGCATTGGGAAATTTATTTCAAACAGGTGACATCTTCTCTATCATCTAGAAACATATTTGTCATGACTTAAACAGGTACAAATTTCAGTGAACACTTCAGCTAAGTTCAGTGTGTGGCAAAGTTAGACCTTAGTATTGCATTTATTTTAAGAATTAATATAGTCAGGAAAAAAACTTCCTACATAAAACAAGAGGGATAGATTTTGAGGGTTTGGGTTGGTTTTTTAAAAGCAGGATTAATCTTTAGATTAAAAAAAAAAAAAAAACCAAACCTGCCAAACTTCTTTTAACAAGAAAATAGATCGTCTGCTGTTCTCATTTTGCTACAGTTCAGTAATACTTTTGATACAGTTCAGTAATAAGGGGGAAAAGAGTAATGTGACAGCCTACAAAAAGCTAAATAAATCAGTATCCTAACTCTTCAAATAAACCGAGCAATAATTTAATGCCTATTCCTGCTACTCCATCAGTGTACTTAAGCAGACTCCTACATGGAACACTCCATCAAGTTCCAGTTATAGTAAAGAAACTTTAAGGCTTTCAGGAAGAAGACCTTTAACTATGAGGCAGTAAGTTTGGGTTTCACTGTATTTTAGAAGTGCAAATTTATCACTTAGATGTTTTAAAACCATGGAAAAATACCTGAGGTTTATATTCAGCTTATTTATTTTCTCTCTAACCCACAAAACTGTATCCCACAAAATATTCCCATTGATGTTTTAAGTATCTAAAAAAGAAAGCCCCACACTGATCAGTTGTGACCAAATGATGGACTCAGACCAAGTAGATTCTGTACCAGCTTTGCAGGGAACTGAATTTTCTGTGTCTTCAAATGAAGACTTCCCTAGGCAAGCAACCTGATACTTGGCTTTACGGCTGCTATACAAGCAAAAATTATTATATAACATTTCAACCAAAGAAAATTTCATTTAACAATTATGCATATTTCTTCTCTTCTATTGTTTCACTGATGATAAGCTTTCAAGAGAAAATGACTAGGTCAACAGATTATGTAAAGCACTGTTATTTCATTCAAGTCAATGGAATGATGCTGATGGACACAAAATACAGTAGCTGGCTGTGAAAACAGTACTGTAAAATTACCACCAAATTTTAAAAAGCCAGAAAAAAGCTACAGAACTCCATGAAAAAAAAAAAACAAATCACCCAAGCAATAAATAGCTTAATATTTTTAACAGTTAGTATCCTAAATTAGGCTTTATCAGTTATTTTCCCCTGTCAAGGTAGACAAGAAGAAATTAAGTCATTAGAGTAGACAGTTCCTCCACAAATAATTTTATTTCAAAAGGACACAGCCTTTTCAGATTTCACCACAGTCCTAGAATAATGGCATTCATTATGTCTTCCTGCTGCACAGAAATAAAATATTAGCCCAGTTGTCTCCTTAAGCTTTAGATTACACCTAGTGCCCTATCCTCTTTACCTAATTCTTCATATTTTCTCTTTTAAATACATGTGAATTCCTCTCATTTACATGAGTACAAAATCCTTATGTATAACAACCAACCTATTTCCATCTTTTGCTCCAAAGAGCTCTTGCTTCTGTCAGCTCTCTCTCTGCTGCAACCTGGAACTACTCATTGGACTTCCTATGCACTGTCCAATTTTGAAAATACTTAAGTTACAACACTACTCATCAAAAGCTTTGTTTATGATCTGTTTGAATTTTCTCATGACCAGTGTTAATTTCACCAGTGCACAAAAATCTTGCCTCATTTTTTCTCTGAGTTCTAGTTAGTCTTCTACATGTCAATTTATTGATTTAATGACTGATAAAGATCATTACCTCATGGAAGAAATGCCTACAGTGTGTGGCGCAGTGCAGACACGCTAAGTTTATGGCACGTACGTGCTTCCAAATTCATAAAGACACCACCACATGAAGATACACTAAGTCCAAAAGCTGTGCAGATGCATTTTTGTGGCACCACACCACCACTAAGCTAGTGCTACCTGGCATTTCAGTCAGTGAACGGCTTGAACACTCACAGACATATTTCCTTCTGTGGATGCAACTTAAGTGTCTCCATGCCCAAAATTAAAAACTGCCATTAGCCTAAGCTGCAATGAACAAGCCACGAATTTTGGTCATTTACTTCCGTATTTAAAATTAATTCTAGGACTCAGGCTCTTCCCTACACAACCCTGCCTTGACCTAGCTGGTTCAAGAGAGAGAAAATACATCATGCTTTTATTTGGTAGGGTTTTCAAGCAAGTCTTCATGATTATCATTAGGTGGTGTTGTATTTCTAGTAAACTCTTCCTGACTAATCATTTCTGTGGGATAATGCCCCACCATGATGCATAGGAAACTTGATCACAGAATTCACAATGACAGTGGATAGGAAAGTGGGCTGTTTTGTACCTCCATTAATGTACCATCCTTTAATCTCTAAGTAAGTGAACCAGAAAAACAAATAGGGATTCCTTTCTGGAACAAAAGAAACAGTGCCCTGATCTTTGGAGATAACTGAGGTTTGTGCATTACTTATCTTAGGCAGAACTTTAAGCTTGAGACAGGTTGCAAGTCTTCTCCAGTCCTCTTACCACTACTGTATGGTGATTTCCCACACAGATATTGAGACTATGACTCTTAACTGCAGCAGCAGTACTACAGAGCACAAAAAGATGGTTGCTGTGGATCACACTAAGTGCCTACATAGAAGAGCTGAAGTCCTGATGACTTTACCTTTTCTATGATGCTACAGTCTATGCTATGTCCTGCCTTTTATTTATTGTCCTATTTTTGCCATCACTGCTATGAGAGTGTGATAACACTCCCACGAGTTTATGTTTCCAAAACTACTAGAATACGTTCCTTCAAGTCAATATTCTGGTGCTTAATACTTAGATTAACATGTATACCTTTTTCTTACCAATACATATTTTACTTCACATACAATAAGATATTGCAAAAATAATTCTCAATACACATACTTATTTTCATATACCTTAGCCACTAGAACATGACATGTACACTGTTATAGTTTAAAACATCTAGAAAGAACAGGGAAATGCTAAAAACAATATAAACAGGGCAGGTTTTCATACTGAATCCATACAGAGTGCCTTCATTCTATATTCAGTATTGGAACTAGTTAAACAATTCTTAATTCTATAATCAACAAATATGTTTGGCATTTTGGCACATGCTAGATTTTTCCAGCACAGTGCAATCGTGAAGTTTTTTCACCTTAAATGCATCACTAATTACATACTAGGTAAAATACGTAAAAATTTAATTCAAACTGCTGAACAAATATAAATGTTAAATATGAAATTTAATTATGAAACAAAGTGTATTTATTTATATTGGACTTTGAAGTGGAGGTAAGTTAGTATAAGCTGGTTTACAGACATGCAAACTCTACAGAAGTATTCTCAAAACAACTTCATGTGACTTAAAAGATTACTGTGGCTTCCAGGACAAACTACATAGAGTTCAGAGATGCAGAAGTCTGTATTCTCCAGAACAGATCTCAAAAATAAAATCTTTGTAACATTATGTAAATTTTGTATTTACAAGTAAATCCTGTTTACTCTAGGAAAATACATTTTTAAGTGCAAGGAGAAACAGAACAATATGTTCTTAAAAGTATAATGATAACTTTCCTTAGCAATCCAAGTTAAATAAAGAAAANAATAAATACCAATTTACTTTTCTTTCACACCTTTTGGGCTCAAGCTAAAAGAGTGTACAAGATATATTTCATGTATGATAATTTAACATCATCACAATAAAGAAATTATAATGAATGACAATATAGAAAAAACAGATCAAAAAAGAGAAAGTCTTCATAGTCACAGATTTGCTAAGAAAATTGGATGTCATTTCGACCACTGAGTTTTAAGAATACAAAAATTAGCACATTAAGATCTCTTAACAACCTTGCATAGTCATGTAGCTTGAACTACTGTAGACCCCAGCTCACTAAAGATTAAGCCTGATTCTATGACATGAGAGAGCATACATAACTGAATGTATCAGAAATTCATGTCACAGCACACAAAGCAGGAGGAAAGAAGAATGAAAGGCAAAAGTAACCCATTTGGTCCTCATTGCTGTATTATTCAGGGGTTTAAATCTTCTCTATTCAGTGGACCACAGCTTGTCTATTAATTTAAAAAGGGAAATCATGTACTGGGGACCATGCAAGAACATGAATACCCATAAAGAAGGGCAAGGACGGAAAAAGCAGAGTTCAACACAATGTTTGAAAAGGAGGGAAGGTCTTAGAAATGTTAATGTATTCTTGGAATTAATTTCATATTTTTTTCCCCTTCTTCTTGTGAAGGTTTTATTTCTTATGCTCAAAATCCTTTACTTATTGTTCAAAATGTGAAATGGGGAGGCCTGAGGATACTCATGTTTAGCGCAACAACTTCCCAAATAATCAATCACAAAATAATTGAAGAATTTCAGAAAATTAAACATTAAAAAAATCATGAAAACATGTTTCATGTTTTCCATAAATATTTTAATAAGTTTCCATACTTTTTTTTCCTTCCCTGTCCAGCAGAAGGCCAAAAGTAAGAGAAATGTTAGGATTATGTTCAGTGTAATCACTGTAGTCAAGAGACTTGGATGAAATGCAAGTATGTATCTCACTGCCTCTAAATAGAGCTTTTCAAATTTTGAGATTTTACAGAACACAGTAAGTAGTCTTTTAAAGGTTCTACAGACAAATTTGCAGTTTCCAGCATCATACTCATGTTGCAGTTTTTTTTTTAAATACTAAGCTAATGTATAAAAAGATGTCATAAAAATGTAACTACTTTATTGAAATGCAAAACTAAAGGAGGAAAGTAATAAAAATGTACTCTGTAAATGGCTTACTTCTTAAATGGAAATTTAATTACAGGCACTTTTCATTTAAAGTAAATTGCTATCAAATATTTCAAGGTTCAACATACCTATGCAGTCTGTAACATAATCTTTTTTTAAAAAGTACTTAATGTCTTATAAAACCTACTATTCATGATAATTAGCCCTAACACAGAGAAAAAAAAAAAGTAGGCACTGAAGTGCAATCATCAACAGAGTTCATCTATGCAAACGAGTAAGAGAAGTCTAGCAGAGAGATGTTCAAACTCTGAAGTGTTTGGTCAAACCATCATGACTAGAAATGCCAACTTTTAGGGGCTGAGACTGGCAAAAGAATTTCTAATTATTTTGATGGAGAGAGGTAAAGACAGTAGAGGCCATGCACAAGGTTGACTTGACAAAATAAATAAAAGTGGAGTTTTAAATGCTGTCTGTTGATTTCCTCTCAGAAAAACAGAGGAAAGATTCTTATTTCAAGCTACCTACCTCAACATACTAGTCATAGTATAATCATGAAAGATAGTGAATTTATTGTATGATTTAATAAATTGCATTAAAACCTACAAGTAGATCTAGGTCAGAACAAACCATGCACCTACACGACACAAAGGCACAAGACCCTTTTCCTTCTGTACAAAAATCTGTTCCCATTTAATGTTGGTGCCACTGGTATCCTCCTAGAGTCATTGCTAAGGTTTCTCACAGCTACTCTCGGGAAAGGACTGGGTACTTAGCATAACAGTTTTCTTCAGATGCTTGGAGGAAGAGATGGAACTTAGAATTAGATATTTTCCAAACGTGTCTGTGTCTAGAAAGAACTTTACTGTTGATTCTGTATTTGGCAGATATATACATAAGTGTGGGCCTATGTGTGCATGTGCTCATTTTTATCTAATAAAAATGCATTAGCAAAAGCACCACAGTTCAATGTGTCTCATTTATGCTATAAATAAAAGGCATCTCCCTAAAATATAATATTTACTCCCTAAAATAAATATCAAAGAGTTATAAAAATTCTTGTTTTCTTAGGCATTGAAAACAATTAAAAATTTAAGAAAGACATAATTGCTCCTTGCCAGTATCACTTTTCCTAGTAAGAATCTTGAGATCTAATATATATTTCTTTGATTATTCCTAAAACAATACAAGCTAAATAGCAACTGGAATGAAAAGGAAAAAAACCACATAAAACCAAGTAAATTAATCTAATACTATTCACTAACAACAGATAAACAGAAACTTTCTCTTCATTTTTTAAATTTTTACAATTTTCTTAAATTAAAACAGCACTTCAGAGACCTGTTATCACAAGAATAAAT
The DNA here is from genome assembly GCA_013399225.1 of Rhipidura dahli. Lineage (NCBI taxonomy): Eukaryota > Metazoa > Chordata > Aves > Passeriformes > Rhipiduridae > Rhipidura > Rhipidura dahli. The sequence continues at coordinate 263,263 of VXAC01001810.1, forward strand.
GCTTGGTTTTGGAGCCATAAACTTCAGATTATTGGGCACAACAAGACGGCTTTTTTCACATTTTCTTCCCTTTTGCATACATTAAGTGTTCATCTAAGGTTGTTTAGAAAACTGTTTATTTTGGGTTTTCTTCTAAGAATGTGCAAAGGCAGCTGAATATTACACACAAATCAGTAACTTTCTAAAACTACAGCTCTTCATAATATTTTATCTAGATGTTCCAATATCTACACCACGTGTATCTCATGCACCACAGATCAGAAGCTTCACCAAAGTTTGCAGGCTGTAACTGAGCCCAGATAAACTACATCTTAATCTTACAGAAATGGCAAAGTGACAGAAAACCAACTGTAAATTTCTTTGAGCTGCCAAGGCAATGTTATCTGCTACAACCCTAAGAAACTGGTAAAAGTATGTCCACATTATTTGCAAAGGTGATAGGTCTCAGAGAACTCCCATTACAAACACCTCAGAATCATATTTCTGTAATAGCCTTCAACTCATGTAACCTGCACTTATTAGAAACTGTACTTGAAAATAACCTCTTGAAGAATTTGCATACACATATTTGCATGCAGGGACAAGTACATCTCCAGTTTAAGCCAGGTCATACCCTACATCTACTTTTTTAATTGGCAGGAAGTGTAGTGAATTAAAAAATTACTACAAGGCTTCTATGATTAAAGAAAAAAAAACACATAAGGAAGTCAGCTGTGGAAAAAATGTTTAAACTCAAATGTTTGCTTTCCTGCAACTGAGCAGTTTTAAAGATCAATATGCTAGTAAAAATATAACTTATTCTTACAGAATCCAGTTCCATTTCTAGGCTAATTTTCTCATAGTAAATACTATCTTACATGTTAGTTTGCACACTTAGCTACAATTGTGTAAGACATTATTTCCTTTTATTTTTTAAACCGTGTTACAACTTGTATGATCTCAGTTTTTTGTGTAGCTCTCAATGGAAATGACAAATTGAACAGAATGAAAATATTCAAACATCTAAATAAGGTTAGGATAGGGGGGAAAGACAAGAGATGGAACCATTAGAGAGACAGGGAGATACTCAGTGTAATGCAGTTTGCAGTACAAATTTCCCCCCGTGTATAGTTCATGCATATTATCCATAGAGTCAATGAATGAAAATGGTTTTAAAAATAAAATCTACTGCTTTACCTGTGAGAAGAAAGAAAATTTACCTACCAATGAACAGCTGCAGTACTTTGAGACACTTAGTCCATACATATACTCTAAGAGTGGGTGGGCTTGTGGCCTGCCCTGGAGTGTCCCGGGAGGGGCACTGCCACTCCTCCCCTCTTCCTGCTTGAGGCATTGACACACAGGGCAGAGTGCATCCGCCACCACTGCAGTTCCTCTTAAATGCACACTCAAACCTGAAAGAGATTCAGAAAGAGGGGAAAAGCAGGTAGGAGACTAATGTACATGCAGACTATACCTCTCAAAGAACACCAGTTACTGATGAGTAACCTTTCTTCTTTGAGTCTGCATGTACATTCCCGCAATGACTCACTCTGATCAGTGACCTTTGCCTTTTCCCATCCAGGAGAAGGCCTGAGGATGTCCACAAACAACTGCAGCATCACTCCACTGAAGGCTGGAACAGCCCTGGATTCTATTAGACTAAGACAATGCTGGGTGAAAGCAAAGAGAGAACTCCAGGTGACCTTACAGCACATGTCTAAATACCATACAATACAGATACTAAGTTTGTCCAGAGACCTAACAGAATTTGGTTTGGAACTTTGTGAAGTTCCTCAAGTCCACTCAGAGACCGAAAGCCATCTGAACAATCATTGTGTGAAGTCAGCTAAACTTTTTGATATTCCCACAGTGCAACAAGAAAAGAAGCAATCTAGAAAACTTGGATCTTTGAAGAGAAATTATAAAGGCCTTATGAAAATAAAAATATAAAGTATAAAATTCAATCAAAGAAACATGAGATCCAGAAATGAGTAATGAAGGACTAATTTTCTTGCTACTCTGGAACTTTAGCACCATTTCAAGAAAGACTCCTGGATGACTGAAGAACAGATACACTGCCCGTATACAGGTAGTATGTAAAATAGCAGTTAGAAGGACCCATACACTTCACTTGCTGGCTGAGAAAACTGTCCAAATGTGCCCACTTTCATAGACACAAGCAGAAGGAGTAAGCAGAAGTAAGAATTTAAGAGCTCAAAAGGGGAGAAGCAGCCACTGTAATACAGTGGTTTTCCACTGCATGAACAGTGGGAAACTGTCATCAATCATGAACAATTCAATACATCCTGATCGGCTGTTAGGAAGATGTGAATTATGAAATGTGTGAAAATCAGTGTACTCAATCAGAGAGAGCAACCTGGTACCCTAACCAAAGTACAGAAAGAAATCAAAGGAACTACACATAACAAATATTCAGAGAGCTGAGATCAAAGCAACAACAAACATATACAGACATTATACAGACAATATAATTTTCTCACAGAGTATGCATGTCTAGATTATACTTTAATGCTACCTGCTATCATTATTCTGGATAGTAGCAAAAGCTGTCTACCCTAGAGATTGATTAATGTTTTCATTTGGGAGTCCTAAGATTGCCACAGACTGAAGAAAATAGAGGGAAGAGCTAAAATGCAATGTCTATGCAGATGACAAAAGAAGTTTCTCACATAGATGCTTATGACTACATCCCCTGTCAGAACATGGTGAAATCACAAAACAAAAAAACCCCACAGTTTTGTCTTTACTGAATATTTCTCTTTATGCTTGCCAATTGTGGTAACTTACAATCAATACACCATAAAAGGAGAACCATTTTACAAGCCTAATCCAAGTAAAATTGCTGTATGGCTCTATTAAACCAGGCATCTGTATCACATGCCAAAACAATGAGTATATTTTAGCATTGCAAAAAAACAACTTCCTTAGGCCCTCTAAATAATATCCCTAAATGAAACAACAAAGGTCAATTGTATCCTCACAGAAATTTCTTCAGGGAAGTCCAGCTCATCAGATTCTAAAGAATATACTAAAATGAGCCTGGACAGGATCTCATTTATTCTCTCTCTCTGCCCTGTTCAGTATTATGTCATCATCCTTGACAGACACCTGTATTCAAAACATACTCATAAAGATCAGTAGATGCTTTACTTTTGGACAAACAATCACTGGAAGAGCAGGTGAATAAAGTGGGTGAAACAAAAATCCAAACTTTTGGAAGAAAAGTAGAGATTTGATCTAAAGTATCACATCTATTTTACAAAGGACTGTAAATGAAGCCAAAGTCACTTACATTAGGGGTCACCATCCTCTGTATGCATCAAAGAACACTGTTACCTCAAACAAATAAGACTTGAGAAGAATCATATTAATATTCCAAACTTAACTCTTCTATTTTAAATGGAAGTCTGATAATCAGTGTAAGATGAATACCATTTCCATGTGACCAAACTCGTGGATGAAGTGCTGACATAGCTGCTGGATGTATGCTAGGCTCATAAGTTTCAAGTAACTCTAATATTTGAGTACTGAGAAGCAAGGCCCTAACAGATAATATGCTCCCCCTGAGGTGAAACAATTGCCATTCTGTAGCACATGTAAAGATTATGGTCTTCTTCCTACCCAAAATGTTCTGTATGTTTATATAGTCAAATATGTTATTACACTTCACTGTATGAAAAATGAGGCCTCAATAATGCCTGAGTCTATTAGTTAAAATGATCAATGTGGGGAAAAAGGCAGCATGACAAGCTCCTCCTCTCACAAGCTCCTGAATTCCAAGTACTGATATTGATCAAGACAGAATGGCCTGTGGTGACACAGGTACTGCTCTTTCTTACGCACAACAGAACAAGGGTATTGGTAGACAAGCACTGATCTGAAATGCACTGAAATCAGAAGACATCTCCCTACTAACTCTCGTCCTCCAGAGAAGACATATTTTAATTTCTTGATGTTATGAAAGATTACTCTTTGGTAAATAATATTATAATACAATTGCCTATTTAAATATGCAGAGGAATTGCTGGTAAGATGTGTCAGCATATTTTGAAGATCCTGAAGATCTGTAACAATTATTTTATGTCAAGCACAACAGTTCCACAGACAGAGTAATTACATAATGGATGGATTTAGCACCTCCATGCTTGCTTCTACAGTGCACTATGATGGTGCTATTCACTAAAAAAATCATTGTTCTGAGCATCATTATATGGATCCAGAACAGCACTCTGATATTGCCTGGTAACTTTTATTAGAATCAGAGAATATCCTAACGATGCTCCTCTTGTGCAATAAAGAAGCCAGTGTAGCTGACATCTCTACATATTTGTCGTGGATCCTCTTACCAGCTGAGAGATTTTAAGATTACTATGTATCACCTGTATTAATTCTCTAAAACCTGATTACGATGCATAAGACGTTTTCAGTCAACCAGGGCATGTAGAGGCCACGTGGCCTTACAACTAAAGCTATGATCTCACTGTGATCTATGATAGCGTCAATTTTAGATGGTGAATGACCTCCCAGGTCAAATAATCAATGCTAGATTTAGCTTCCAGAAAATAATTTAGCATCAGTAAGGAAGCCTCCTCATTCAAAATGAAGCAATGTCCTTTAGTTCTGTAAATACAAGGAAGATGTGAACATCTGCTCTGATATATTCTTGTGATAGGGATACACAAGCAACAAAGAAAAAGGTATATGTAACAAAAGAAAGAACACTGGAGTCTTCTGGAACTGATTACACTGTCTGCACTTCTCCATTATCTGTTGAGTAGGAATAATCCTGAAGACCCTGAAAATGATTCTCAAAAATGGTAAGAAAAGGATAAAAATCAAGTGAGATTCATTGATGGTTATTAATGCAAAACAGATGCTGACAGCTGTTGAAGGCAATGAAAAATGAGTAACTGTGATCATTACAGAAAAAAAGCTTTTTCCCTATGTGTCCTTGGGTGGGTATTTTTGGGGGTTTTTTTTTGGTTTGGGGTTTTTTTTGTTTTTTTTTTTTCTTTTTTAAAATAAAGATAGAGCCCAATAGAATTAAAGAATAATAGAATGAACTCGTAACAGGCTGGCTTGCTAATTAGGATATTGCTTATTCCTGAGTGTAAGCATCCAAAGAGTAAAATGTAGTGAAAAAACCTTTTGGCACTTGTGACTGACTGAATTACTGAACTTGAAAGGCCATTCTCTTCAAAGGGAAGACCTTTTCAGAATTCAGTCCATGCAGAATCTCTCTTACAGGCCCAAAGGATTATAGCTATTACATAATACTTGGTAAAAGCTGTTACCATAGAATTTGATGAGCCATCATCTGCTTCCATTGCAGCTTGCAGAGGTGTCTTAACATTAGCTGATCCCACTGCAATCAAAGATTTCAACTTTTATACTCAGGAGAAAACTGATGCAGAACAATTCATATCAGAAAGGCTTCTTTCCCTAAAAGCTGAAACTTTAGGGTCATTTCTCTTTTGGAGCATTTTTTAAAAATGCTCGTTTTTTCTTGATACACCCTAACAACAAAATGACTTGGAATCAGGTGGCAATAAAAGCATTCAGAATACTAAAGAGATTTCAAAATCACCTTCCAACTGTTTCTGCAGCTGGTATAAATTAAACTAAAATCTGCCAGGGTACTAAGGTTGCTCAAACATGCCTTTACGGTGTTGGAAATTTCTCAGGCAAAATAATATACAGAATTTCAAACAACCTACAGCACTTTTGAAAAAAATCTTTGTATTCTAATCCCTATTACTTCTAAGGTCCTAAATCTTTGGAATCCTTTTGTGCTATACAGAAAGATATGTTATCACTTTGTTATATGATACAGACTATACATATATAAAAATAAAACATATATATCTTTCTGAGCTAACTAAAGCGGAGACAACTTTGTAAGAAGTCTTACTAATTTGATAAAGTTGCTGCAAATGGAGCAAATAGAAGCTTAACAAAGCAACTGCTTCACAGAAGATATCTAGCTCAACCCAGTCTTTGTTAACAAAGCCACATAGGTTGACTAAGACATGAACAAAGTTCAAATAAATACATGAGAAGAAGTAGAAAGGATGATTCTAAGCAGAATCACTTGTCATCTCTTACTTTTCTAAAGATATACACCAAGCTTTACATATTAAATCATAAAAGAAATACTAATTCTTAGTATCAGAATAAGAGAAGCACAGAATGCTTTCCCCTTAGAAATGCTTGCAGCGATCATACCGAGTCTCTTGACTGCTGCAGATATTCAAGAACCACCTGACCACAATCTTGTGTAAAGAAGGGAGTCTCCAACACCCTTTGGGCAATCTGCCCAGTGCTCAGTTACCCACACAGTAAAGAAGTTCTTCCTCATGTTCAGGTGGAACTTCCTGTGCATCAGTTTCTGCCCATTGCCTCTTGTTCTACTGCTCGGCACCACCAAGAAGAGCCTGGCTGTTGGTGATGGGATCAAATGCAAAGAAAAATCTAAATGTAAGAAATAATCTAAATATAAAAAATCTAAATGCAAAATATCAAAATGTATCAGGATGTCAGAGATGAAGAAACACACTGACACAGTGCAATAGCTTTTAGCTCTGCAGGTGTTGTTTTTCTGTTCCCACTCTCTCTCCTACGTGAGCTCCCTTGTAATTAATTTTGTTACAGATAAACCACTGCCTTCTGTTTGATCCCTAGGGTCTCTTGCTAATTTTGTAACACACAAAACCTGCCTCAAGCATTCCATGCATGTGATTGTTTTCAATCACAATAAGTGACATATTCATATGGTGGTTTTCCACCCAGATCCACAGCATCCTCAGGAAACATATGAATTAGCTAGGCTTTTAGGGTTAACATTCTCTTGTTCTAATCTTGGTAAGGATGCCAGGTGTTGGGCACTGTTCCCACACAAGGCTCCATCCTCTGACACCCTCCCTCAGATACTGATAGACATAGATGACATCCCCTTTCAGACACCTCCTCTCAAGGTTGAACAAGCCCAGCTCCCTGAGCCTTTCCTTGTAAGAGAGATGTTCCAAGTCCCCTCAGCATCTTCATAGCCCTTCACTCGACCTGCTGCAGGAGCTGCATGTCCATCTTGTACTGATAAGCCCAGAACCAGACACAGCACTCCAGCTCAACCAGGGCTGTGTAGAAGGACAGGATCCCCTCCCTTGACCTGCTGGCCATGCTCTTCCTAATGCAGCCCAGGATCCCATTGCCCTTCTTGGCCACAGGACACTGCTGGCTCAGGGACAGTTAGTTGTCCACCAGCACCTCCAGGTCCTTCTCCACAGAGCTGCTTCCCAGCAGATCAGCCCCCAGTCTGTGCAGGTCCATGAGGTTATTCCTGCCCAGGTGTGGGACCCTGCACTTGCCTTTGTTGAATTTCAGACAGTTCTCCTCTGCCCATCTCTCCACCCCGCTGAGGTCTGTCTGAAGGGCTGCACAGCTCCAGGGGATATCAGCCATTCCTCCCAGATTTGTGTCTTGTGAGTGAACTTGCTGAGGAGGCATCTGCACTTTCATCATCACACTGATGAGTAAGTTAATGAATACTGAGCCCAATATTGAACCAAAGAAGACTCCACTATGACAGGCCTCCAACCAGATCCTGTGTCACTGATCAGAACCCTCCTTGCTAAAGTATGAGTAATTTCTAGAGGTAATTTCCAGAACTCATAGAAAACCCTCTGGACTAGATGTACTTGTTTGTTAAAGATTTAAGAAGACACACATGGTAACCTTTACCAGAATCCAGAGTTATTTATATAGTTCAAAGAAGAGTTGTGTAAGAAATAATGAGTCTTTTCAACTGTGTATCACCTGCTTTACATATCATTATTCTAACATATGGTCTGTTACATGAAAATGTTTATATAAGTGATTTTTGGTTATTTAATTGCAAAACTTACCTTTCTGGACAAGTTCAAATCACATTACAGTCAACTGCTCAATGCAACTTAGAATAAAGACTTCATCTCAATTATTAAAAATAGCATATTGCCCCTTTCAAAGAGTTGTATCATCTCCTACACATTCTACTTTGAGGATTATGATGCATGCAGTATATGTTATCTCTGGACTACTGCTTTCCCTTGAAGAGACAATTAGTCTCTTTAGTGTTGGAGAGTGATGAAGAGCCTACACAGACAGCACAATTCAGACAGTATTTTCAGTAAGAGAGAGTAGGTGGCATTAGTGGATGAAGGAGATATGCAACACATTTAATCTGTGAGCAACAACTGGGCAACACCCTCTGGAAATCAAGGACCACACAATGTTCTGTTTATGATGTTTCTAATATTGTAGCGCTCCTGACCAGGAGGCCGTTGTACATCAAGGACTTAGCAACCCACCTAACAGTTCCCTTGAAGTTCCCACAGAAGGCTGCCCTGTGCTCTATGTCCAGCATGGTTTTCAGGAATGTATCATGCTGTACAAGCCCCTTTGGCCAAAGGACAGACTCATCCACCTCACTGTAATGGAGGAGTCTGTTGGCAGCTCCAATTCAGTACTGGCAATTACATCTCCAGCATGGCTTTCCTTTATCTGAAAGAGTAGCAAGAATTTCTTATGAGTGGAGAAATCCATCCAGATTGATTTGATGCTGCATGAACACACAGTTCCCAGAATCTGAAGGGTGTAAGACTTATTTGCTACCTATATTCCTCCTCTTCCTTTGCTTTATGAAAGCAGGTATTTTATTCAGCTATTTGTTGTCAGGCCTTTCCTACTGAGATCCAGAAAGAACTTGGCACTTCCCTCTCTCTTGCTTTCTGCCCCAGTGCAGAAAACACATGCACACAGAGAATTCCCTTTTCATTTCAAGACCCATCTGACCCATCACTTCAGAAAGAGAGGCCTTTGCTTTTTTCTTGCAATTACTATTCAAGTCTTGTCTGTCCTGCAGGAGTTCTCTTTCCAGGCCCACTAATACTATGATATTTGGAAACATTAAAAAGAAATCAAAGATTTTTTTTTCTTCTGCTAGGAGTTATAAACCTGTGGTTAACTATCAGGTCTATCAGGAATCCAATAATTCTATAGCAGCGACCTTCCAAGAGCTTTTTTTCCATTTGTACCCATGAATCTAAGAACAGTATCTCGGTTTTGCAGCTGTAATCATCCATACTGATCAACTCAAAAAAAATTAAGCCAATTTTTAAGCCACCACATCTATTCCTTCGTAAATGTCACAGATCATTTAGTAGTCCCTTAAGTCTTTAGCTCCTGTTTCAGCTTTCACTTCTATCTAACTCCAAAAGCAGAGATATATTTAGCAGGAAACTCTAAGCAATTTTTGTCTGACACCCAAATTTCAAAACACCACCAAGAAAACATAAGACCATTAGCTACACTAAATATATTTTATTTGAAAAAACAGCATACAGCTTTCTACACTAAAAACCAACAGGGATAAGATAGGGATTTTTTCAGACAGCAACTTATTGACCACTTTTTTTGTTTTTGGGAAATTTGAATTTCCTGTATTTTTGACCCTTTAGGAAAAAAACCCTGATAAAACCCATGATAAAACTGAGGCACAGGAAAACAGACTACCACACTTCAATTGCACATACTCAGTTGAAGGTCCAAACTAGCAAGTTAACATCTGGCCATCCTAATTTACAGTACTGACAAAAGAATACTAGCTTAGGAAATAATTGCAGGCTAACAGAATAAACAGACTTCATGCTTTTAGGCTCCTTTTATTATAATGATATTTTTTAGGGAGATATTCTTTTTTTCACTGACCTACTTACACAAAAAAAATTCATCACTAATCTCTGTTCTTTGGATAGATTTCAGTGTCTGACTGAGGTCTGATAAGAAAATGTTTAATTCTTTTGCAAACTCTGTACTTTGGATGTTACCTTCAGTTCCCTGCAGATAATCTACAATGGAAAAGAGAAAAAAATCAGGTTTCCATGGGGAGTTTTGCGTGACAGAAATAGTAGAAATAATATAGAAAATAATTTTAAATTAACTGTTTATACCAAGGTTTCAATTTTAAATTGATTTTGATAGTTTTTTAAATTGGCATTGGTAAGCTATTATCCACCCTATGAGTAAAAAAAACTTGTTATTTGTCAGTGGGCTTGATACATTGCATCTTATTCCTGATCTTGCATGCAGAAGTGATTTAAGTGTGACATTAAACAGGCAATTAGAGAAGAAACCACATTGTGCCCCATGTGTTAATTTTGAAGATCTAGGTTGTGGCTGCTGATGATTTATCCAAAGATGGGCAGTGAAGCTGGTGAAGGGTCTGGAGCACAAGTTTGTGATGAGGAGCAGCTGAGGGAGCTGAGGTTGCTTTGCCTGGAGAAAAGGAGGCTCAGGGAGACTTTATCACTCTACAATCACCTGAAGGTGGGGTTTGGTCTCTTTACACTAGTAACAAGGAATAAATAAATTACATATTTATGTTATATAATTAAAAATACGACATAAGAGGAAATGGCAGTCATTTCAAGTTGTGCCAGGGGATTTAGATTTGCATCTTATGAAAAAATGTCTTCACCAAAAGGGTTACCAAGCATTGGAACAGGCTGCTCATGGAAGTGGTGAAGCCACTGTCCCTGGAGGTATTTAAAAGACACGCATGGGGCACTTGGGAACATGGTTTAATGGTGGACTTGGCAGTATTAGGTTTCACAGTTGGACTTGATGATCTTAAAGGTCTTTTACAACCCAAATGATTCTATGACAGAACAGATTTTTAATTAAAACCACAAGGAAGGATAAAATTTGAAAATAACTGATCACATGTTAATTTCATGTTTCATACATATTCAAAAAATGTAATCATAAGGACAGTAAGAATATTTCCTTTGGTTTTCTTTCCCTATTGTTTAGTCATTCTCAGAAGGCAATATAAGCACTCAAACATATCCAATATTGTTTTCATTGGTAGAGATCTAGCAGAGTGCATTTAAAAAACTTTTCAACAAAAGCTAGTCTGAAATAAGCTATTTATTCTACCAGTGAGAAAAAGCCTTTTTTTTTTTTAAAAATCCATTTTTACATTATGAAATTGCCAGCGTGTTAGATGAACTGCAACATAATTAGTTCCGTTTTTCATGCTGCAAAACTACAACTCTGTTAAAATACTGTTTCTCCAAATATAGGATTGATTTTTAAGGGAGTTTAAGATAAAATTTTGTTGCAAAACACTAAAATTGTGCAACAAAATACTGAAATCCAAAATAATCTGAACATGCACACACATACTAAAATTTATATGTTGTTTCATATAAAATATTTAAATATAATGACACATTGTAAAAATGCTTTGGTATCCAAACACATGAGGTGTATTACTTATAATTATATATATAATATAATATATACTTATTTACTTATACACACAGTTGTTTTAATTAAAGCAAAATGGCACATGTAGGGAACTGTGTCATTATGAAGAAAGCTTCATGCCTGTATATCAGCTATTGGCTAAATGGTCGAAGTGTTTGTCCTAAGTACTCTTCATAATCAGGTCTGCAGAAAATATTTAATCCTCAGAAAACTTAGAATCTTGCATTATCTGTGAGATTATATTTCTTAGTTCTTTTGCTTGGTGTTTCAGAAGTCAGCTCAGTAACAGGAACCATGTTTGCAAAAGCTTTAATTACACTTAGAGCATACTACTTCACAAATATTCTTTTTTTCATTTTTGAAACATAACAATCCCTTTGGACTTCTCACCAACAGAAGCATTCACAGTTTGGAACAGTACTTAGAGGCATTTGGAGCTTTTGTATGCAAAGCAGTTCTTTACAGCTCTCTGATTTTAAACTTGGTCATCTTTCCTTCAACGCAGCCTGACAATAATTGTCTGCTGTCATTTAGAGCCCCCCACACTCCATAAAACTCAAGTGTTAGCTCCAGTGTCCCAAATGACAGTCAGCTTTATTTTCACACATTGCCCATTTTATATAGCATTATTCCCTAGAAAGACTTATTAAAATACAGAACACATTCCAAATACATAAAGAAGGGTTATTTTCTGCTTTGTTAAAGAAGGATAAGAATTTTAAAACATCTTGATGTTAAGCTCTTATCTTCATAAGGTATCCTCAGATACATGGTTTCATTTTCCAGAATGATAAATCTGAGGTAATTCTCACTCATTTTAAATTATGTTCAACTACCAAGAATGCAGAAGAACCCTTTAAAATGACAGAACTGAGCAGTACAAATTTCCATAGGGGATCAGCCTATTTGTTAAAAGGGAGCTTTATGTCATCATTCTACTGAAGCTACTCAGAGAAAATGTTACCATATTTGTAATTGTAACATCAAGACTATTTTGATAGAGTGCAACAGTAACAAAGCAGGTGATAAATAATTAGAGAAAATAGAAATGTCATTCTCTACAGAAATGTTGAAAGTGAGTATATGTGCTACTTTTGCAGTCTTAGGATCCCCTTAATCTTAATGATGAGGCAGCTGAAGTTGAATTCAATCATTTCTGACAGAACAATTCTAGAAATTTTTGTGGTTTTTTATAAGAATGTATTTTAAAAAGTGAAACTGTTCAACAACTCCACCTTTACTGATCTCTAACGATTCAAGGGCATTTTCTCCCTTATACCTTTCCTTTAGGACAATTAAGTAAAAGAATTTCTGAAATCCTACTGTAACTGAAAAGTACAGAATCAGTATTACAGTAAATAATATCAAAATGCTGCCTATTTTATCATGTGGAAATCCAGAAAGCAAACATATCAAAACAACAGGGGAAATGAAAAGGAGAATCATTAAATTTTAATCTTATATTAGTGTTTAATTTGAAAAGATTTGCTTTCCTTGCCTTAATAGTTGCATGCTAAGAACCACTTCCATAGGTAGTTCAAAGATAACCCAGAAGAGCAAATATTGTGACTTGGGACACAACAAATTAGTTTACATGTCTTGCAATATCAAAACATTCTGTTTGGTAAAGCACGCAATCTTGCATCCAAGTATATAATATTACTGTTGTCCAGTCAAATACTTACACACACCATAGCAAAACTAATTGGCTCCTGTTAGAACCATAGTTCTCTGAGATAATTTGTCCGTATCAATCCCACTTTCTTAGGAATCTGATACCTCAACCCAAGATGCACCCTGCTCTTGTGTCTGTGCTTTCCTTATCTGATGGCATCACTTAGTTCCCTTACATAAAAGCCATGAAGAGAAACAGTTACGCAAACTATAGACCACACAGATAAACAGCAGATAAATTATAGTGGTTAGCAATGTTAATGAACACAATAAGCCTGTTTATCTCAGAAAAAAAAAAAAAAAAAACAAAACCAAAAAACCCAGAGGAAGCTCTTGAGAAAACTTTTTTATCATGTTACAGAAGCAAACTTCAGGGGAAGAATTTTTTTCAGCCTGATAAGATATCTGCTGGATTTCCTTGGTTAAAAATGTTGCAATACAGTATTTTTAATATGGAGTAGACCAGTGTCTGAGGGAGCTGGGGTTGTTTAGCCTGGAGGAGTCTCAGGTGGAATCTATAGCTGCCTGAAAGAGGATCGTAGCAAGGTGGGGACAAGTCTCTTCTCTCAGTTAACAAATAACAGGACAAGAGAAAAAGGCATCACGTTGCAGCGGGGAAGATTTAGATTGGTTATCAAGCACTGGAGCAGACTGCCCAGGGAAGTGGTGGAATCACCATCTATGGAGGTATTTAAAAGACATATACATGGGGCACTTGGGGACATGGTTTAGCTGTGGACTTGGCAGTGCTGGGTTGGTGTTTGGACTGGATGATCTTTGAGGACTTTTCCAACCAAAATGATTCTATGATCCACTATAGTGCAGGGATAAAATATTAGAATATACATTATTAGAGGGTAAATGTTCAAAAATTCTTTACTGATGAGGTAGATGATCAAACCATTTGGAAACCACTGGTCTAGACCATAATTTTTCTTTGACTAGTCTGCCAGAAGGGCTGGGCACTCTTTAAGTACTTAGCTCAGACAACAGAGTTTCACTAGTAATGATGGTACTGTATTATGAATTTCAGATTTGTAACCTGACATGCTGTGTTATGTGAATACATGTGCTGGCTGGAGGCTTGGGACACATCTCACCCAGTCTGTTAGTACAAAACAGCACTTCTAATACCACTCTGCTTAACAGACTTTGGCTCATATTGCAGAGTAGCCTTTGATCATATGAACTGGAATCCTTTCAGATAGAACTCATTTGGAAGATGGACTTCAGCAGCATGCGTAATCCACTCCAGCTGTTAACAGGCACAGAGTATAATACTAGAAGTAGTTTGAAATAAAACTTATCAAAGAACATAGGATGTTTGCTGGATCTCCAGCACCACATGCTTTGCTTTATAGACAGATGCATTCTATTGGTTTGCGTGACTTGGTAACACAGACATGACTCAAGATGGGTTCTTGGCACCAAGGACAGCATGGCTAGGGCTAAAGCAAGCATTTTTAAATTTGTCTCTACACACTTGGCTCTGATTTTGTTTTGCTGGAAGACATCCATTTCTGCAAGCCTTTAGAACACAGTTAAGCGAACATTCCAGCTCTGTGCACTATCAGAGATGAGAAGAGCCACTTACCCAACATACTCAACAAAAGACAGAATCCACTTCAAAATTTTCATTTTACCTTGGTGCTCAGATAGAGCTCATCTGCACAAAATCGCATCTAGACCAATCTTATGCATCTGATAAAAGAAAGTTTTTGAGAAAATAAAATGCCAGTAGCCACAGTTTGACATGCCAATACTTTTATTCCATTCCTTCATGATGTTTCCTCGAAGGAAGTTTTTGGTTGGTTTTTCCTTAAAAATATTTAATGTTTCATATTCTGTTTTAGGTGGTGGGCCTTATATATGACAAGGTTACTTATAATATGTCACCCTAATAGTATTAGGGTACCACAAAAAATCCAATTAATTATCAGAGAAGTAGAATAAGGTGCAGTCACACAGTGAAGTATTAAGCATCGCTCTATTAATATAGTTTACAAGCTTGCATATCACAGGGAGGCTTGTGTAATTTTTGGTGTCTTCCTACTGTGGTTTCCAATCAAGTATTAAAACACAACATTAAAAACCATATAAAAAATACTACAAAAGCAAAATAAACTATGCTATTCTAGCAGAATTATCTGCAGTCTACCAGTTGCAAATCTTTTTCAGAAAAACACAGTGTATTAAACTGGTTTCTGATAGAGAGATGACTGTTGTGCTGTGCTCTGTGTGTTTTTTTATCTTTTTTTTCCTTACATTATCAACCAATAGAAGACACATAATGAAAACTCTGGCACTTGCTTTCAGGTAGTCTTAAAATTTGCATAAATTATGAATGAGAGTTAATTTTAAAAATGCAGTATAAAAAAGGAAGGATGTTGCTGAAATGCATCCAAATGTGCCACTTGTGGACATTTCTGTCCCAGTCTCTTCATCTGTTCCTCACACCAAAGTGCTTCTGTAAATATAATTATTTTCATAATCTGACCCTAAATCTTTTTCTGTGTACTGTGTCATTTTTGTGATTAGGGGAACAGCCCTTCACATGCAATTGTATATGGTGTGGCACCAGAGGCTCATGCATAAGAGAAAAGGTTCAGTGTTCTGGTCTTGGTTCCTTTCTCCGCACTTCTCCCCCATGTCTCCCATGCCTCTGCCCCTTCAGTTGAACACTGAGCTAACAGTAACCACCTTAGCACACTGCTCAGCACTCGTTCTTGGATCACAGTAGCCTAATTAGAGACTTCTATTTTATATGCAAATTGGAATTGGGGTTTTTTTCACTTCTACTATACACATAATTTAACATTCATCTCTGCAGAATTTCATCAGAGGGTTTGTCACCCAACTAGTCAGTATTTCAATGCCCTTATTTGCAGTAATATTTCATTTCTCTACAAACAATAATTTTCATAATTCACTAAGATACAACCTGTAAACAGCTGTACAGCCGAGGGTAATTTAAGAAAAAACCCAAACCAAAAAACTAAACAATATTTCTGATCTCTTTTTTCCTATATACAAAGGACCAGCATCTAGAACCTGAAGGTTTGGGTTTTATTTTTTTTTAAAAGCAAACCAAAAACACCCTGATGATGGCCTTTTTTCTTATATATACAGGTCCACCATTCCCCTACTGTCACAATCATAAAAAGAAAGAACTTTCAGAAATATATTTACCACAAGAAATGAACATGATATTGATCTCCCTCAAACTCAGTCAAGCCCTTAATCACTTACGACATATCAGTTATGATAGGATAACATTAAGTTTCCTTCATAGATCTCAAATAAGAATCATCAGAATACATTCTTAGAGGGTAAATATAACCAAACAAAACTTAATGTAACAGGTCACATGGAAAATTATTAGGGCTTTTATATAAACTTGATTTACTTATACACTTGTCAAGAGCTATTTGCTGCTTAATGAAGCTGAGCATGTTTTCTCCTCTCATTCATGCTAAGTGACATCCCACTTAAGAAATGACTTTTCCAGTGAGAACAGAAGGCACTGAAACATTGCCCAGTATAAGGGGTCAGATGAAAAGTACAAGAGATTGTGTTAGAGCTGGTCAGAAGATGCCCTAGGAGCTAACTAGGTTTCAGGTGATGGCTGGTAGAGAGATAAGTATTTAGCAAAAATGAAAAACAAAAGAAAGCCAGGAGGAATTCAGACAAAACTAGTTACTACAGCCACAGAAAGAGGCAGAGATATTTTTTATGCTGGAAAACAACGAAGAGATTTCAAATCCTGTTTCTAACACATTTAATTAAGAAGGACTGAATAGACAAACAGGTCTGTGGTAATGAAAAATCTGATACACATAAATGTCCCCTCTTAAGGGCAACAGCTTAAACACTGGGCAACCAGAAATGCTTAAAGGACAAACAATATACTGGTTTTTGTTGTAAATTAACTTTCATCTATTTTTGTTCTCTGTTTGCGGGAGAACTACAGAACTATTTTGTTTGCTTTAGAAAGTAAATAATATTACTAAAATGATTTTGTCTTGTTACTATTGCATTTTAACTTCAATGGATGCACGGTCTTCCCACCCTTCTCTTCCCCATCTGGCAATATTCCATGATCTGGAAATCACAGGCTAAACTTTCATATGTTCATAAGACTAAATTACACGATACAATATAAAGTGCATTCTTTTAAATCCTACTCACATTAGGGAATAGGAATTTATAAAAATGCTTCAGCATTTTCTATATTCAAGACAGCCTAGAAGAGCAAGGTAACTTGGTGAGGTGGTCTCATCTGTCATTTCTAGAGACATGAAGTCTCTGAAGCTACAAAGCCTATAAAACTTAAGATGGAAGGCAGCAGGAAAGCAAAAAGTGACAATTCCTATTTTCATGTGGAAAGTTAGTGAGTATACTTTTTCATACAGAGTGTCTGGACATTTGATGCCCTTGCCAGGAAAGCAGAGGAATGCTTTTGATACATTCAGCAGTCCTAGATCAGAGTTTGACAGACACTTCAGCCATCTCTCATTTTACATTCTTTTTGTAAAGGTGTGTTTTTTTGGTTGAGAGTCTGTGATTGCAGTGAGTATCCATCATCCACAGAAGATAACTGAAACAGATGAAAAGCCCCTTTAGTGAGTACTCCCGAAGGAGTTTCTATACAAAAACTTGAGATAGCAATAGTTATGGCATGAAGAACAGCCATGTCCTTCAAGCAAAAACAGTCTCGAACCTATCAGAGCAGAAACAATCCAAAAGTCAAAACTGATATTCACAACTACTAATGGCTTCATAGGTGGAAAAAGAAATCCCACAATAGAAAAGCCATTCTTATGAAACACTCATATTTCACTGGTGTGAGAGTATGCCTGGACTATGCAGGCTTGCAGAGCCATAGTTGGCACCAAAAGCCTAGAGCCAGAACCCAGTGTAATATAGACTGCACTTTCCGGAAAAAGGGGCAAAATCAACTTTAGAAGAAACAAAACTTGGTTCAACAAAGGATTCATGAGAAGAAAAAATGACACAATAAAACAGATAACGAAACTACTGTCAACTAGGAGCAATATAATATGATACAATATAACATGAATAATCCATTGGTGACAAGAACGACAAGACTGATGCACAACTGCATGGCCAACAGTACATTATCAATACTGCAGGGGGTGCAAATCTCTAGCTTGTAGCACAAATGCATACATGTGGATGAAAAAGTAAAGGAAAGTAATTTTTTGTTTTATATAAAGTTTTTGACAATTCTGTCACATCATCCCACACACAAAACTTAAGTTCTCTCCAGCATGGAAACAGTAACATCTGTAACATCATTTAAGGATTAATACAGCAAGTAAAAACTTAGAGTTCTTTCTGTCATCTAAACGATGACATACGTAGCTTGAAAACAGTTTCATATGTAGCTTAAAAAAGAACACCAGTCACTGATGCAGGATTTGGAAATTAACTCAGAAAGAAATCTGAATGTACATCAGGAGAACTTTGATTACAGGGAAATATGATGAGACATAAGGTTGTTTCAACTCAACATATCCCACTTCTCAATTGTCCGAGCTGGATTCATATCCATAAGAAAGTCTCCTTCATGAAAACCCAACAAGCAATAAGAAAAACAAATCTGCAAGTTTATCAGGGATTTCATACACTAAGTTGAGATCTCAGTGTCAATTTTTTGTTACTGGTTAGGATATTTGCACAATGGTTTAGAGACTTTCTTTACCTGGATTCAGGACTACAATGAAACTGTCTACTGGATGGTCAGACTCTTGAGTGCATGTTAAGAGAGTTAAAACACCTCAGTTTTAGCCACCACACAGTCCAGCATAACTAGCAATCTAATGGAAGAACACATGACCATCACATATGGCCTTTAAATCTTTTAAAACTTGAATCTGTAAGCTTTAGAGTCTATGGAGATGCTACTTGTTAATACTCACTAGACATTGAATGGATGTCATGCTTAGTAAGAGCTCTTGTACTGTTAATAATTATAATTTGAGATCTAGAAGAAAGAAAACACGGGCAGAAAAACTGAGAACCAGGATTGCCATTCCTGCAAGTTAATTGCAAGGTTTCTTGGTGCTTTAGGATTAGTGGGAGTACACACCTTTAACAGCTTGAGCATCTTTAGAAAACTTATTCTGAGTGGGCAAACCTTTTTTGTTTGTGCTGGATCCAAACAGATAATCAAGCAGTAATCGCAGTATTGTCATCAAATTCTGATGTGTGCCATCAGCAACCTTGGGGAAACTTTTTGTGAAGCTCCTTGGCCAGTGCTGATACACTTAGCAGATGAATATCCGTACAGTGATGCAGTAAACCAGGTCCAGGACTTAAACTCCTACGCAAAACTGTGATAACAGCACATCTCCTCGTTCATGTAAAGCAAGGTTGATTCTGCAGAAGATGCAAGGGATATTTAAATACTGCCCCAGTCTCCGGTATGGAGACACAAAACTAGTTTTGTGAAGTCTAAATATTTCCAGCCACAATCATATTCTTGTGGACTATCCACCACAGTAGTTATGACTACCTTTCTTTAATTTGTGGGGTTTTTTATACAAACTAGGACTACAAATTGGCACTTGCTGACAAATTGCTACTTATTTTTACCACACACTGACAAATATGGAAATGCTTTGAATGATCAAGGCCAGCATCTCTTGGCTGCACACAAAGGGTGCATGAGTTTCATCAGCTACTCTTACCAGCAAAAAGAACAGATTCTGGGATACAGCATTATGTAGGTATATGACATCACAAAGCCAACAAATCAAATTATTTCCGAGAAAGTCTCAGAATAGACTGATTTTAACTGCAATCATATCAAAGCTGCATATTTTTGATGGCAGGGAGTACAGCTTTGCTCTGAAATACATCTCACTGACACGGAAATCGACTTCCTTTGTTCCTACGATGTTCCTAAGAACGTCTGTGTGGAAAAGTTAAAATCTTTTGAATTCCTAAATCATCTATGGCAACTGACCTCTATGAAGACACAGTGTCCACCATTTTCCTTCTCGCTACTTCATTCTCCCTTGTAGTTTTTATAATTTTCTACTCTTGGGTCTTTATCACTGGAATCTACTTTCCCAAAAGACTGAAGATAATCTGAGAAGAATGTGTTTCAGCTATGCTGAAATAAGAAAATTCATTAAAGATTTCACATATTAAACTATTAAGTTAACACATACTTCTAAAGAAAAGAAGAGAGCTATCCTATCATTATTTAGGGGAAAATGTCTGTAGTCTTAAATGTAACCTTGACTACTTGATGCATATACGCTTTCATTTAAAGAGTACCTATAGAAGAATCATGAGTGTTCTTTGAGGAGCATACAGTGTGTCTGTGTGAAAGGGTGGTTAATGGAACTAAAAACCCCCTCCATCATGCTCCAGAATGGCTTTCTATCTAAATTTACAATTTACAACCAGCACTAACAAAGTATTTCGAATAAGATTTCTTAAAACTAACTGCCAAAGGAGGCAAACATTTAATTTTATTCTCTACACTGGAATATCTGTGTCATGCCACAAATACTATAGGAATGAAATGTTCTGGCAATGTCTTTCTTGTGCATATCACTTTCATGAATTAAGGACCTGCTCACAAAATCAATTTCTGGTCTTGAGATGAGATGCATGCATACATGTACATGAAAAGTATATAGGAAAGCACATAAAAAACCCAACACAAAACAGTTAAATTCCTTTCTGCTCTTGACTTACAATTCCTATCAAACCAAGTATTTTTTTTAGAAAGCTGTTTATGAGTGGTCTTCTCATTCACTGAGTTTTCTTCCACAATAACCACCCTTCACCACATCATATATTTCCTTTGTAATGGCAGAATGCTGAAATCAAAAAGACAATCTCTCATGGTACTATAAACCATAAGAGGGTACTGTTGGCATAAATCTATAGGCACATCATGCAAACTTTCCCTAATCTGTAATAGTCATAAATTTCTCTTTATTCTTGAGACAATCTCCATGTTGTTCAAAACAACAGTGTTGCCTGATACGCTCGCCAGGCCCTATGCACACAAAATCATTTGGCTTGGAAGACCTCTCTTTTAAGCACATACTATTGTGGTGGATGAGGAACAAGGATGCAATCTGACAACGCATTTTTGCTAGTTTGAAAAGCTTCTTGCTTACAGGATGAATAATTCTGATGAGAACAGAAGTGTAGAGAAAGTTGAAACAATGATACCTTCTCAGAAATGTGATGCAATTTCTGTATTTACTGTTTTTATCAGTTTTGGAAGTCTTTTAAAACCAGCAAGTACTGAAAATGAAGTGACATTGCTTTAACTGGTGTAGAGAAATGACAGGTATGCAGATGGTAGTATATGTATTTATGCATTCTCTGAAAGCTTCTCTTAGGAAGCAGTAGATCATGGGATAGAAGACATATATCTACCTTCTAGAAGAGTTTTCAGGGGGGAAACCTGTGATGGTATCTAGGAAAGGCTACCTACTGAGTGTTCTCACTTTGGGAACCTAAGCACCTATGACAAGAATCTAGGGAAGGTAAGTTTCATGATAACTTCATTTCAGACTGATACAGATGCTGTGGAACTGTAGTGGTGATTGGTTCCACACAATTCTTCCTAACCTTGGTATGGTGCATGAGACTAGTTAGGGTACATGTTCTCACTTCTGCCATCAGTACTCCTCATTCATATGCCTACAGTGGTGTTCTACCTAAGATATAATTACATTAAGTAACAATCAATACACTGGTTTTCCTCATAAGGTATTTTGAGCAGTAAAAGAGGTTAATCTACCACCTTTTCTAGAATACATGCAAATGCTAAGAGACTTATTTATTTGTCATAGTAATTATTGCTCTCTGTCTGATAAAGTACCTCCTTTGCCATTTAAGAAGGCAGTTTACTTTTTAAAGACTATCAGAAAACATGAAAATTACAACTCCCTTAAATATAATTCAACAATCCATCAAATTAAACCAGATTTTAAAAGTGAAACTATTATTTTTGCATATTTCATCAAATTAACTCCCTTAATATTTCATGTTTAAATAGGGGAGCGATAGTTGTGAAGCAAAATAACTGAACTAAGGCACATGGAAAAAGACTCTCTTCTCTCTAGAACTAATGTTCCAGTGATTTGTTTTCTATTCTCTCCCCTCTCCTCTTTCTACTAAAATCAGCAAGGAGAGCCTTTCAGATTTTAAAACTACCCCCAATATTTACTGCAAGGACACTCAATCTCCCTGTTTACCAGCTGCTATTCAGAATACATATTTACAAAATAATACTTGTCGATATCCAATATATATTTATCTGTCTTGGCATCTTCCAGTAGTGTCTTGTTTCATGTAAGTAACATGTGTTGCAACTTGAGAAATTAAATCATTTCAGGTGTTTGAAGTGGCCTGACTTATGTCACAACCTTCAAAACCCATTACCTGAACAAGACAGGACAGCTACCAGGAACAAGTAAAAGAAGGGATTTTCCCCCAACACTTTAAATAGCTCTGACTTTGAACAATAAAATCCTCCCTCCACTTACATCCTGGCACAACTGAGACTAATGAGTAACCCATCCTTGGATACTTCCTAGGATCTCAAGCACTTAAACACCAGCTAAATAAGAAAAAGCTGAAAATTCAGAACAGGTCTCCTAAGCAGGTGACAGATTCCTGTGACTACTAATCTTGCAGTAAGTTCCTAAAAGTAAAATTATTTCTCATTTCCCAACATTCCATTTTTCTTTGTTCACTGAACTCAGTTTAGTATGATGAAGCCAGAAATATCAGCTTTCTTCCTCTTCAACATTAACAAAATGTCAGATTTCTTATATTAAAGGAAAAAGAGTGTGGTTTAGGGTTTTTGTTATTTTTTTAAGTTGTTTTGGAGCAGCTCTCTGAGCATCCTGAATATACCACTAATAAATTTTGAAAGCCTTCTTTCTTTTCTTTTCTTTCTTTCTTTTATTCCAAGACCAAAGTCTGAACACTGGATCTATCCTAATAAATCATGCTCCCCTTGATAAAATTCAGGATAGAGGAGTCCATGAATTTTATATGAGAAAAATAAATTTTGATCATGATGATGTGATAAATTTGACTGATGCAGATATAGGCAGTCACTGTGCAGTGACTTGCTTGCAGTGGGTTTGATACTAATTGAAGAGGAATAAATTCTCACTATTTACACACTGCGAAGTCATGTCTACATCAGGTATTATACAGTAATTTCCTTTCACAAGATTATAGAACTACTGTTAATTCTCTTTGCACAGCTGTAAATGAATATGTGAAACAGCACAGTGGGTTAAGCAGTCACAATGAGCAAGCAGTATGTCAGACTGACCTACTAACAACCAAATAAAGAACCAGCTACACAAAACTGCGCTATCAGAGCCAGGCCAAAATCCCCCCCAGTACCCATCTTTCACTCCACTGAAAAGCAAAACTGACACAAATTGCTGAAGTACTTTTCATGAGTGGACTTGGCTAAAATGAGTTTTGCACTTTAGCCAAGTGAGTAAGTAATGCATATTACTTTGAAGGTAAACGTCAGTATTTATTGTTATCACTACTCAAAATCAAAGAGTTTATAACGATTTTGAGTACCAATGACTTCATATTATCCCCTCCTTAAGATAGACAATATTTAAAAATATGGATGTGCTTTTGATCCCAAAAGCAGAAGTACATTATATATATTTTTTGTTATGAACATGTAACTCAGTGCTCATCATAGTCCTGCATCTGTCTTCACAAAGCAAAATAAAAATTGGTTGAATTACACAGATTTTTCGCATCAAATAAATCCTGCTGAAATCAGCTTAGGTTGAAGGTAAACTGTACTTGTAAAAGTAACTAAAATTCTATTTTAGATGTATAAATAAGGATTTAAAATTTTTACTTTAGACACTTTCCTCTCTCCCCTATGATGCACTTCAAAGCAAGAAATAATGGAGCTTTTTAATGTCACATTTCTATAATTTTCCAAAGAAAGAAATTCAGTGTGGAAAAGCAGTAATACTGTACCTTAATTTCTTCTATTTCGTCTGGCACTATCTTGTATGCAGATATAGTCCCACCCAACCTGAAATCAGAAGAAGAAAAATGTTCTCAAAATCAGCAACAGAAAATACAGTATGTTAACAGTGTCATGACTTAATCCAAAACACAATATTCCTTCTACCAATTTAGAGGTAAAACCCAGTAAGTCTCAAATCAAAAGCAAAAAAATTCCCTTTCTTTATGCAACAAAAAATCTTTCTATGATTAACATAAATACAAGAAACAAGGTGACCATCACCTTAACCAAGCAGTTAAGTCAACTAAGCAGAACTACCATTACCAGGATGGTACTTTTTATATTAGTGGCCATCAGTCATCATATTGTATGATTTCTTGTTGATTGTCTAAGGCTGAGTTTAAATATTTGAAGCCTGATGTGCTTTGCACTGTGTATTTCACTATGCTGCTATACAGTCTGAAAGGCATCCAAATACAATTCTACAACTTGGAATTTTTAAATTAAATGTGCATATACAGACATCACAAATCACACAGACTCTATAGCCTCCATATTTGAAAAATCTCTGTAGTTAATGACTGGTAATAAAAAGTGGGTGATGGGTAATAGCTGGCACTCACACAGAAAATAGAGGGTTTTGTTCCACATGGAACTCACTGAAATGACTTTTTTAAATCCTACAAAAATGCTGGTAAAGAACAGTTCACATAATGAAGATGCATGAACAGTCTGTATTATAAATGGTGATAAATATTACATTTTCCCCAGAGACATGCAGACATGGTTTCTTTCATTTCATGAAGCATTGCCATCGATAGTGACAATTCAGACCTAAAAATGTAAGTGCAATAATGACCTCTTGCTGGCTCTGCACAGCAATACTATTCATTTTCTGGATCCTACAAAAATGGAAGTCACATAAGAAACTATTTTTTGTAAACCAGTAGACACCTATCAAATGTGTATTTGAATTATCTCCCTATTATTGGAATTTTTCTTTCCAATTGTCAGCGTTTCTACACATATGTATTTTCCTATATCTTGAAATTATTATAAATTTTGTTTATTCGAGTGAAAAAGGGAGGAAGAAAGTAACACAGAAAATACATTAAGATTTTCCACCTAAGTCCTGCCTTTCCATATCTCTAGAAGCAAGTCACTCTCGTAAATGAACTGTTTGAAGGCTTTACACAGAGGATGAAGTCTGCATAAGAAAAGACTGAAGTCCATCACTGCTCCAGGTAACATCAGCCATGATTTCTGAGGTAGAGACAGGGTTCAGATACCACAACATCCAAATTCATCACAGACAAAGAGTGTAACAATTGCTCTCTCCCTCCGCAACTTCCACTGCTGCTATTTATTAAGTGAGCCTAAAGTTGGAGAGGAGATTTTTTTGCCAGTGCAAGTACAGACATGAGCTTCTATTCTTCACGACTTTTGTTCAACTGGTAGTTCTAGGGAGAGCTACAAGAAACTGGCTTTAGCATCATGACATAAGATTGCTTCATCAGTCCCTGACAAGTGATGCCTTAGATGGCACATTAACATGGCACCTAACCAATCCTACTGCTAATAGAATGAGGTCCACGAGAGAAAAAGTTTTACGTACTTCTTTCAGATCCATTTCTGCCTGCACTTTGGAGTACCCAAAAAATTAACTTCATTGACTTTCTGCCCTCTAGCAAAAGGAGAATACAGAATTTCTGCTGCCGGCAACATGGAATTCCACCTGGCAGATTTCTTTACTGGCCACCCTTGACGCAACTATTAAGCACTTTCCTGGAATATCAGGAAAAAAATCAAAATAATTGACTCAGTAAACTCATCTGACTTGCTTAAACCATTAATTAGCATCACTATGCAAATAGTCCTGCGAAGCTTTGTGTCAAGAGTTTAACACATTCTGAATCTGCCAAGTTGCAGTTCAAATGGTATCACTTTCTCAAAGTAAAATATCAGTTACCACAATTCCACATTTCTGAAAGAGAAAGACATAGTAAAAATTACGTTTCCGTTTAAATAAACAATCTGTTACTGATTCAGCTTCAGCTCATGTATGTCTTAATCTATTTACAATCCTACACTGACACCTTTATCTAAAAAATCCAGAATACAAACATAAACAATGACAAATTTGAAGCTGAAAGAGAATCAGATAACATTAATTTACAATTTTATCAATGCCTCAGATTTGAAGTCAAGTTTTTAAGGAAGTCTATACCTCATTTCAGAACATTAGATTTCACTCAATCTTATAACTTCTGAAAGAGATCCAGCACAGTAGATTATAGTACCAGATTTAACTGGCAAAGGACATATAAAAGACATTTCACTTTGTATGTAATGTTTGGCTGTGAGTTTCACAGAACTTTAAAGGCACATCACTGGGAGAATGCAGCTAACACAGCGTGAACTCTTCTAGTGGTCATAAGTATGATATATAAGAAGCAGAACTTTTGTTTTTACTATATAATAAAGCATACATAAGAAAAAAAATATTTGAGCTGCCTGTTTGGCAGGCTGTGAGTAGTGAACAGTAACATACAGACAAAATATAAAAACACTCAACTTTTGATGGCAAAATATGTTTCTTAGTTTCAGTGTTATGCAAAAACTATTATGCTGTACCATTCACTCACCAAAGAAACTAAAGGGGCAGAACCAGTTGCGAAACATGTTGCATACTCTTCACCCAAAACCCATAAATACCAGTTTACTCCAACTTCAAGGCAAATGCTCTGAGAAGTCTGAAAGCGATTAATTTGGTGCTACCACATCACTGTTACAAATTTCCAACAGTCAGATAAGTCCGAAGCGTAAGGCACTAGACAATGTGATACACAAGTTACAGAGAAAACAAAAACATTGTGGTGATTGGTCAGAAAAAAGCCAGCAAAATCAAGGCAAATTGAAAATCAGTGCAATAATGGATACGTTCAACTTGAGGAAAACTTTGTATTTCAAGTGTTTCTCTGAATTACATTTAAGTGTAACCATCAATTGCGGTCTGTCTAGAAGCTTGCTTTGTCATTGTGCAAATCCTTGATTTGATTACTGACATTGTAAAAAATAGAGACCAGGTACACAGGAGATTTCAGCTGCAGGATGATACACAAAGTATGACAGAGGGCTTACATGTGGCATTATTTTTTCACTTTGTTGTGAAAAATCTTGGTTTTTAAAGAATATTTTACGGTACCATTCTTAATCACAGTGTTTCAAGAAGTAACTGTGATCACAAGAGCAAAGGACCAGCTAGCATGAGTGGGTATACAATAAGTACATTGGGCTTTGTATGCTAAAACATAATGCAGCAAAGAACATGTTAGAATGGTCACAATTCAGATCACAGGGAACTCAATTTTTGTGCAGATTCACTCTTTGTCTCTCACACATTTAAGTATTTTACAGATTTTATTATACTTCTCTCCAGTTGAACAACTCAACATCCAGCATCTTCCAATATAAATAGCATTTTCTCTCTGATAATACACAGCCAACCAAGAGCAAAGCTAAATATACAGCCAGCTACTCCCAGCACACTGAAAAGATAGTCACAAATTTAATCTAGAGAGACCTAATGTGCAAAGTCTCACTCTCTCAAACTGCAGTATTTTTACACTGTAAAAAGCCACACTATGTAACAGTGAAACTATTTTAAATACTAGTTACTTTTAATGTTTCACTCATATATGCAACAATCTCAAACGAACCACAATTTACATTCAAATTTTGATAGACATCAGTCTTACCAGCTCTGTATCATACCTTGCATGTAATACAAACAGCCCAATTCTCTAATCTCTTTGCAAAAGAGAAATGAAATTATTCCCAGATGTAGAAATAAGAGATGACACAATAGTAATGAAGAACAGTACCTTATACTGGGCTAAACTAGTGAAGGCCTTTGAGGGATCAGAAAAGATAAGATAGAAATTCCATAAAAATAATCAGGATTTAATAATTATTTTAACAGGGGTTTATAAAATAACAGAAATTTAGTGTCTTTCTTATCTTTTCAGACTGGGTTTGCAAAAGTTCACAAAAAAAGGATTCAGGAGAACGTGAAAAACAAGGTTTCTATAGCAACCTAAGAAATTAGCAAAATACAGGAAATAAACTGAACTAAGGCCAACACAGTTGTATTGGAACAGATGGATGCTTTACTATTTCGCATATTAAAGCAGAATGTCATGGAAGAGGGAAAACTACACCCAAGTTAAGCAAAGTTGAAAACCAGGAAGAACTGTGCTCAAATGGAGGCAAGAAACAATGAGCCACAGCTCAAATGAAAAGCCAACTCAAGACAAAACTAAAAGAGAAATAAATTACAACTCTGTTACATTATTTTAACAAGCTGACCAGTTTGCTGTTTGCGTTACTTCCCAAACAGTGCAAGTTGGACTTCTGGCTGATTTTCCCCTGTGCCCCGCTATATACTCATATTCAGATGGACTCACTGAAGTATTATTGCAGAGCTACATCTTATGCAAGGCACTTGTGCACTTGGACTGAAACCATACAGGTCAGCTTTTATAATTTGAATTCTGATCAAAGATACGAACACAACCTTTATATACAATTCCACATTCAGGGACTGCCATAAGAAGCTGAGCTATTGATTCATCCGTTAACTTAATAAATGAGTCATACTAGATGCAATGAAGTAAATTTTCTAAAAATAGCTTGTAGCCAGCTTGGCTGCTGTCATCTGCTGAATTTCTCCAACGCCACTTTAATTAACATTAATCTTTCTTCAGATAGATCACTGTCTAAACAATATCAAGTTGTCACTAAGCCTCGCAGTGAAACTCTCCTTCATCTTTTAATGAAAGCAAAACTCAAAATCCTCCACTTGGCATTTTTTACCACATCCATCTCACAAATATATTTGTTATCTGCCATCAGGGTATTCTGTCTTTTGACTGATTTATAAACCTAGCAGATCATTCAAGAGAGAATGTTCTTGGGAGCAGATCAAATGACTGGGAGCCAGACTGGCTATTTCTCATTCTACGGGCATGCTCATTTTATCACAGGCTACTGAATGAATACTTGCTACAATACTTCTCCTGCCAGAGCAAACTGACCAAGTCAGCATCCTTAGCCTACTCAGCTGGACTACCTTGATGTTGACCCTCATGATATCAACAAATCAACTGGCCTTGGATCCTCACATCTTCACAAAGTATTCCAAGGAAAGACGTAGCAGGATTTGAAAGCATTTGAAAGCAGCTTTTTCCTCCACTATCTGTAGCATACATTAAAAGCAGGCACGGAGCTCCTTTGATCGATAACTAGTTTCTACTGACCTTTGAGATACTGTTAAAGCACCCTGAGGGAGGTAGTAAGAAGGCTGCTATTCTGGGCTCCCTTCCTACACAACAGAACACCGGCAGCTACAGCAAGCTGGGCTGCAGATCCTATTGCTGGCTGCTCACCAGCAATGAACTGTGCAAAACAGCTTCCAAAGAGGATCCTGATGACAGCTTTACTTACTCGAAGGTGTAAAATGACATGATAAACATCCACACTGGGTTTTTTGTTTCTTTCTGGGGTTTGATTATTATTATCATTATTATTATTGTCATTATTATTACTATAATTAGATCCTTGAAAACCTACTTCCCTCCTCCCCTAGTCTTAGGCTAACTTCAACATGCTGTATGGAAAAACCTCACAGAAATCAAATTATTGCAGACATGCCCTCTGTCAGTTCATGTCTCATGAACAACAGCTCTGAGATTAAGACATCAAATGTACAGGATTTTCCCTCTGCCTCACCACGCCCCAAAGATTCTTTGCACACACAAAAAAAGAAGAGGGAGGCAATAAAAATTTTTATCCCCTACCTTATCACTGTTTTAAGGGTAACAAGTATACCCTTTTTGCTGCTGCTTTCAGGCTTTTCTTTTTCCCAAGAAAAGCAACAAACTACATGAAAACATTATTTTTATGGAGGAAAGCCATGTTATTTTTCTCTTTCACCCTTCAAAGTAGGTTTGTCGTTTCATTTTTTTCTTTTCTTTTAATTTTGCTATAGGAAAAGCAAGACTAAATCAGAACAGGCTAATTTTTCAGACACTTACAGCAGGAAAATATTATCACCTTAACAGTCAATTAATGGAAGAGAAAAGTATAAGGATCTTTGTCCTCAACATATGTCAGAAACTAGGGATGAGGGCATATGTAGGTCATTTGGCAATCCCAGGACCAGGAGCCACTCTTCCCTTCTAGCAGAATTAATCTGATTTGATTTCATTTTGGGGAGGAAAGCTGGAACTGTTATAAAGTACATGAATTTAAAAAACACACCTCTGTGTAGTTATCCAGGCACACATGAGTTCAGAGCTTAGTGTAGTTTTCTAGGGGGTAACTTTTGTTTACCTCAGTATATGGGGCACAGCCCTGTATGTTTGGGGTAACACTGCTGTCAGCCAAAAGACAACTCGACAGATGGACTGCCTCCTCCTGAAAATGTTTATCAGTTTGCTTACTGCCTAATAAAGATGCACAAGGGGAGCGGGAAGGCACCATCACCAAGAATTTTGGGCTTGCAGGCATGGTCACCCAAAACAAACTGGATGAAGAGAATGCTTGGAATACATGGACTTTTCAGTGGTGCAGGTTTTTGTTTTTTGTTTTTTTTTTTTTATTCTCAGCATGGGGAGGTGCCTTCTGTGCAAAATCAGGAATGCTGAGCTTCCATGAGAAGCAAAAAATATTTAAGTTTTGATTTTCATGAAACAAATGAATTAATAACTGGTCAAAAGGCATCAATACTTGCATGCTTCAAGGCAAGAATTTGAAGCATGCAAATAGCAAATATTTTAGTACCCTTGAATGAAATGAAATTAAATATAGAAAATACGGATATTTATAACTCAAGCTCTTTTTTAGGATTTTAGCATTTAACTGGTATATACTTCATCATTTGTAAAGTTCTATCAGATTACAGCAACTGAAATGGTCTGAAAATAAAGCACTGAAGACTAATTCTGCACTTAGGATTTTCACTACAGATTCAAAACTGTATTTATAATTAAAACTGACTTACAAAGTCTTCTCAAATGCCAGCAGAATCTAAAAACACTCTTGTCATGTGGACCCAACAGCAGAAGAGCCCGCTTCTGTGCAGGATGCATGCGTGTTTATAGTGCAGAGGAAGGATTGTACTATGCTCCATCTGATTGGTAATCTAAATATGGAAATCATACATTAAATCAAACAGACAGAAATGTCAGCTAGATTTAAGTAAAAATGTGTTCAGTGACTTTGAAAGTTCCCACCGGGGCATCAGATGCTTGACCAGCCAGCTCATTAAACAACATGAGCAAGATTTGAAATTTCCTGAGAGAAAAAATATGCAGAAGCAGATAAAAAACATCATAGAACCAGTATAACTCTCACCATCTAGACAAAGAAATATATATTTAATATCCATGTTGGGATTTAGTCGGTAGACCGAGGACTTTAAAACACTGTATGAAATTATTTATAGTAAGTGCCAAGACAATAATAAATGTTGATCTTACCGTGTCCTATAGGAAATATCATGGTAGGGCAAAGTATGTATTTGCATTTTTTCCAGCAAGTACATACTTAGGAGAGATACAGAGCATTTGCATATATACTGCTAGCAATTGCCTGTCAGAAAACCCTCGCCTACCTCAGCTGAAAGTAAAATTTTTGGGTGCAGGAGAGTGACCTTTTGGCTACCTTGGAAGGCACTACAAATTAAAGGATTTAGGTGATATGATAAGGATTGCAATGATCCGCCTGGAAATGAAAGATTTCACTGGTAAATTACCATAGCAGCTTGTAGAAACCTATGCAGGCAGATAAAGCTATTTTTGCTGACACTCCTATCATTTCAGTTGAGCTCTATTTGCTCCTACCCAAATGTAAAAGAGAGACCATCTGAATCAAGTATTAAGAAGATTCCGCCTACGAGAATAAGTTGACCCACAACTAGGAGAAACTGCAGAGCTTATTTTTTATAAATTTATAAATTAACATTGTCTACCGCCCCTACAGACTTATCCAACAATAAATGAATTAAAAAAATACTGCATTTTCCCATGAACCCTTCAGGCTTTTTCCATGTATATGCTGCTCACATTCCCCTACCACACTGTAGTTTTCTTTCCAATAACTTTAATGCATATTTCCCTAACATTTTTAGACACTTGAGCATGTGAACACCCTTGTGAAGCATGATTAGACACACAAAGTCCATGTGCCAGCTTACGCCAAGGTTAAAAAAAAAGTATTTATTTTAAAGAGAGGAAGTTTGACTGAGATACATAAAAGCAGAAAATCGGACCAGCAATACAGGAACACTTGATGGTGAAGAGGCTGGAATGAATTGCAGACCACAGGCTGAAAAGAGCAGTCACAGTACTTTCAATGATTAGGCAAAAAGACATTCAGAGAATATCTTCATTCCAAAAAAATCAGTAACAATTAAAGGTGAGAGCACGATGATTTAAAGTTGGAAGAATGAAATGTGGAGGATATGTGGGAATGGTCTGTTCATTCCAGATTCTAGATCAAATTACTTTTTTACAATTTATATCACAGGGCTTATAGATGACCACCAGACCTTTTAAATAACTTATTTATTAAAAAAAAAAAATCCTATGATACAACAAAATTGCAAGAAAGAGACAGGAGTCTCAGAGACTAGCAGCATCCAGAAAGGCTAACAAACTTATTCACACAACACTTCACCTTCTGGAAGCTCTAATGCCTCATTTTTCTCCACCACATTCCAGAGAGACGTTAAGTATGATTATGATCCAGCATACAACTAGTGGCAGTCTTGTTATGTCTTCTCCAGACAGTTAAATCCAGAAGCAGAATTTGCTGGTTTTCTTTTTTCTTCACAAATCAGTGTGTTCACATATATATACCTATATTGTCCTGTGTGGCCTAAATGGGTGAATTAAATTCTGTTTAAAATAGTGATCTGACTCAAAGGGAGTTTTCTTAGTGTATGCTCTGTGCTGGGGAATGTGAAATGGAAAAAGAAAAATCTGTTTAGCCACAGAACAGAGTCATAGGAATAAAACAACACCACATTTGATCTGTCTTCATACTTAGAAGGAACTTTCTATAGACAAACAGACTGACAATGCTGCGAGATTTTATTGCATGTCTCACATAGATATCTCCACTCCAGATAATTTACCATTACTTTTGAAATCATCACCATCCATATTTTACAGCTGCTTGTAAAATATGTCTGAAATGGTTCAAACTTAAAATACTGAAAAGCACTTCTTTGTTATTCATATATTATTGGCTGTGGGTTTTAGAACTCATTTTTGTTTTCTGTAGTTGTCACTTCCTTTTTCTTTGCATCTGATCATTTAAATGTCAACAAGAAGTTTCTAGATGAATTTAAAAACCACTTGATATATTGTCTCTGCTATTCATGTCACAACACATAGGAATCTGACTCTTCCAGTATTCAGAAACATGGGAGGTTGGGAATATGTTGATCTTGGACAACTTAAGGAGGCTTTGATTAAATCTATTTGTACATTTTGTTCCATTCAGGTCCCAAGAATAATTTCTATTTTTAATTTTTAAATACTTTGCACAAGCATAATCCATTGGCAAAATGTATTAACTCCCTGTTATTTGCAGCTTTAATTTACCTTATAAGTCGCTATCAGCTATGTTCTCCATCTATTCTGTATGTTGTTCTCTTAAAAGCAAAAATGATAGTTAGACAGAACAATCCCCTCTGGTTCCATGGTCCGAAGCCCTTCTCTCTTTCTATTGCTCCCCATATAAATATGACTTTAAGATAAGACTGCAAGGTTACTGGGTACACCACAGTATGTACTATCACATTCCTTTGTGTGACAGTGACCATGACATGCCCCATAACTTCAACATGCCTCCAGCAATTCCTGAGCTGAAGAACACAGATAAGGAAGAGATTTGATCTCTTCCTCAGTTTCTGCTCCAACATGGGAGTGAAAACAGAACAGGTGAATCCTGGAGCTTACATCTGTGTAAAATGAGTAACTTCCCTGAGCACTGGCATGTTTCTTCCATGTCAGGGAGGCCTGGTCAATTTGTCTAGATAAATATAGCAAAAGTGACAGGAGAAGGGTATCATATCCAAAGCAGAATTTTAGTCTAGAAGTCTCTGCCACTTATCAGTGTATTTGGAAATTATAACCTCACACAGGTTTGAAAAAAAAAATTAAAGCAGTAGGGATCTTTCATTTTCTAGCATGTCTGTGTTGGTTTCCTTTTTCTCAGAAATGATCAATTTCAGTCAGGAATCTGGAAAAGAGTCTTGAAAAATGCTCAACTTGCAATCCTACCAGCAAGTACCACAAACACATTTTGAGGCATCCGAAGCAGCCACTATGTAAACTATGATCACAGAATCACACTGGAACATATTAAGCACCATAGATTTTTCTTAGACTATACACCCAGAACCACATTATATTAATTGAAAGGCTGAATTCTTGACTATCAGTAGTCAAATGACTAAGGTGACCAACACTAACATTGTGAATACTTCCCACAGTACTTCCCAAGCCATGGTGCAGAAAGGAAATCAAGGATTGTTAGGGCAAGCCTACCTGCAAACTGGTAGTGAAGACAGCACAGTGTATGCATGACTCTCATGGATAATGATATAAAAAACAAATACATGAGGTTTGTGTACAGAGATAGCTGGGCTTTATGAATAAACAACTGTAAGAAACTGCAATTCTTCCTGCCAAATCACAATTCACTATTTTACTCCGAACAAGCAATTATTCCTGCCTTTTCCTTCCAGAACTAGCACTAAATACCCTCACTCTTTAGACAGTATCAGTAATAAACAAAAAAGCTAGTTACAAAAGCCCAGAAATAATCCCAGTCTATAGTGAAATGAGTTTAAGTGATACATAAACTTAGGAACTGAGCTAAGATGCAGCATTGCCTTAAGAAATATCATTTAAATAACTGATAGAAAAAACACTATAGATAATGCCAGTAAAACACATTTTAGGACCTTAACCTCTGGTTAAACTGCAAAATCATATTATGCTGGCAATGCCATATATAATTGCTTTACAAACTTTTATTCTATTTTGGAATTGCCTTTGTGATCAAAGAGCTTAGAGGAGGTGGGTGGTGCCATCAGGTCAAGCAATGGAAGAATCTCTTTCATTTAAAACATAAAAGGTGGATCTAGAAAGCTGGTAGACCAAAGACCATTTACAAACTAAAAGAAAGCTCCAGATTTTGTATCTTATAAATATCCCCCTCACTTCCCTCCAGCAGAATATCATCGATAGATTTTACTAGGTTATTTTAACATAAACTATATTGTCAGCTACATTTTCATCCAAAATATGTCAGGACAAATAGTGATGCTATCCCTCCACAACAGCAGTCAATGCTTTAGCTCCTATTTCCTCCAGCCACATCACCTGACTTTAAATGCTCATTGATGCATAACGTTACCCTAGATAAGTGTCAAGATACATTTCATAGCTGCAGTAACTGTATACCTTAAGCTGCTAAGAAAGCATGCTTCTCCAAATGCAGCAGTGTTCTTCAAAGCTGAGAAACATGATTACCCTGTGCACATTTAGTTGGCTTCAAAAATCAGACAATAATTATAATAAATGGCTTTTTTAAAAAAAAGACTTCTCATGCTCTGAAGCTTACATTACAGATGTTTTAGTATGAAAAACAGAATATCCTTTTTCATCTTAGTTAAGAAAAAGTAAATATTCTGTAGAAGCATTCCCTCACTGATTCTCCTTCACAAGTCATAATTTGTCCAAAACCCACTCGTACAGAATTCAAAACCATTTGTAATGAAAAATGTGAGAGAAGTGTTTTACAGATAAAAGATAGCCAAAGTTGAGTACCCGATACCTAAACATGCTCATTTCAAGGTTATCTTTCTGTCACATCTATTGATTAGCTCACAGTTCAGCTAATCTTTACTCCATACTGGCCAGATCTTTACAGCGAAGCACAGTGACTCCACTTGTGCCACATATGCCATGAAAATATAAAACTCCCCAGGCAGATTTTTAAATTTCTCATTGAGTTTACATTGATAAATTCATACAGTATTGTAGCATTATTGACATTTCTACTCCTGTCTCAGCTCAGTTTCATCCTCAGAACTGCACTGATATATACATGAGCAAAACACACAGAACAAAAGTTTTCGAGCCATTTCTCTCCCCTCAATTTTTCTCCCTTCCAAAATTAGTTGAATAAGTAGCTTTAATACAGAATTACTTCAGGGAGAGCTTTCATATTACTGGAGAATTCTCTTTTACAGAGCAATCCAATCCATGATACAGTTTTACATTAAATTGCACTGAAGAAAGAAAAGGGCACTAAAAGTCTTCTGATTTTACAATAAATTAGAATAATAACCATAACTCTGAACAATTGTTAGTGACAGATACTTGAATGATGCATCATAATGCAAGTTTGCTACTTGCTTTTTAAAATGTTTACTATCTCTTCTGGCAGAATTCTCAGAGATTTAATTAACAACTGAACTATTAAATGTAGGAGATGAAGGAAGAAAAAAATCCCAACCAAAACCTTGGGTCTATTTGTTATTTTCAGGGAACTATACCAGCATCCCACATGAGATCACAGCCAACTCTGTACCACAGTGAGAGTGGCACTGAGCCACAACTAATAAACCGTGCTGTGAGGAAAAGCATGTTGGCTTGTACTCAGCATTGTGCCACAGACAACTCTCTTACAACCAGGCAGCTCAGAGTGCAGAGTACTTGCTTGTCCTTATTTGTCAAAAGCTATTAACAAGGCAATAGGTAAATGACGTTAATGACATAATTTATTTATGAAATCTATAAAATATGTTGCATGCTATAACAGTGTAATTAGAAACAGTGTGTTGTTCCATGAAAATGATGCAAAGGAATAGTGGTTAGTAGCAAATATAACTCATTTATGCCAGATCTTCCAAATTAAAGTTGGGAAAGGGCCACTTGACAAATTTTCAGTGACTCTTTTTCACTTAAATATGCAATTCAGTTAAAATGAAAACAGTTGTGCATCATAAAATTTTAACAAAGTTCCTCAGTGAAAGGTTTTATAAAGACTTTGACCTAAAATCAAATATTCATTTTTTTTGGTTTTCCAGTTTCATTTCATGTTCAGCATTTCACCCATTTATACTGGCCAAGTACAAAATATTTATTGCTTAGTTCATCTGCTTTACTGTTCCTCATGGACTTGCTTGTATTTTCTCAGTATTTTTAGCTGTACTTGATCACAGTGGCATATTACATTTAAGTTATCCATTCAGTATTTCTCCCTTAATCCACAGCCACATCCTCCAATCCATCCCACTATTAGACATATATTAATAGCAGTTGTAAAACAAACCCTTGTCTTATTTCTTGACATAGCTGTCCTTTCACAAATTAATCAACAGTACCAGTCAGAAAAAGTTTTATTTTCTACTGCCTGAAACCATGATCTATTGCTGTGAAATAGACTATTTAGAAAGGCTTATGATTATTAGATTCTGGTGAGAACAACTCATCTTTAGCAATTTTACCAAGACCAGTCTCTTGCCTCTGCTCAGGACAAAACCCTTGCCATCTTAATCTTCCTTTTCTCAAGGCTGAGGAACACAGAATATATCACATTCCTCCAGTGATTGTGAGGTTTTCCTCTTGTAACCAGCTACTGCAAAAGATGGCTTATTTCATCCTGTAAGATTGTTACAAGAGCACCGTCAAATGAAGGAAATGAGTGAGGCAGACCTGATCTCAACACAGGAACAACACAGGCTAATGATCAATAACTTCAGTTAGCATTTTCTTCCATGTGTTTTAAAATGAAGTAGCAACGGAAGCAGATGTAAAATTGGAATAGTGGAGATGCATTTGAATGTATTATTTGATTATTCATTCCTGTTCCAGAATAATAGAATGTCAAAGCATTTTCTGATAAAGTCTCTCCTCAAGGGCAGCTTTTGCTGAGATAGAAAGGACATACACCAGCATGGAGTCCACCTTTGCTGAAGGAAGGGACATCACTTCTGCAAGTAGTCAAATGTATACAAACCTCCTTGTCATAAAACTGTCAGTGGTCTGATCCTTTGCATTACTCAATATTCCTGTGCCTTAAGAAATAAACATTGATTTGTGACACTCTAACTGTAGAAAGTACAGATGCCTACCTCTTTGAGGATATACTTACAGTCACGGTTCTTGTCCAAATATATTAAGTTTCAAAACTTGCCCTTAATGAGCCTGAATAATTTCTCATTAATGATTACTGACATTTCATTTATCTCGTCTTTCTTCTCCAGTGAGGGCTCCAACATAATCCTTCTGTAAACTGTCTGAATGGAATTACAGTGGACAGGATAACACAAAAGCTTGCTATTACAGTAGCTAATAATCTGGGAATCTAATTTCTGTTAAAAATATTCAGCTACTGTTGTGCCCTGTGCAGCAGCACAGAAATAGTACAACGAAAGCATCCATTTCATATGCCAAAGTCGCACGAAAAATTCATGGTCTTAAGAAGGCTCTGTGTATGTAGATCACTGCCACAAATGAAGAGGAGCATTGTGGGAGAGACTGACAAAAAGACAAGATGTGAAGAATGAAGTACCCTCTGATAAATAAAGGAACTCTCTACTAATAAGCTCTCATTTGAGAGCTGTTTTTCCACAAAAGGAAAAGGTTTTGGACAGGAACAGTTCTAGCTAATCTCAACCTAAAGGGTATTAAGACATTGTTAAAAATGGAAGCTTAAATCAGTTTTTTGTTGGGGAATGAAAGTGATTGCAATCTTCAGCTAAGATTACATTGAAACAAATTTTAAGAGAAATGCTTTCTTATTATTATTTCTCTAATGCAGCATTGCATTAAGAAAGCATTTCTAAGTACTGCTAACTTTGCACAGATTCCTGCTATCCTTTTACAGTAAGTGTATTAAGCTATGCAGAAATACCCAAGCTGGTGAACTAATGAAAAGCTTGGATACTGATAACAGTGGTGTGACTGAAATTAAAAGTTATGACAAAACCTCCCTGGAAAGATCGTATTATATAATTATATAATATTATAATATGTATTATATAATAGTCCTATATTATTAGTAATATAGAAATACTATCTGACTTTCAATAATAGCTTGTGTGACATGCTGCAGTCATTGCACTGCTCACATAATGTTTACTTCCTCATGTACACAACAAAAATAATAGTACCAAATCAAAGATGATAAAATCCATGACTGAAGAGAAAAGAGTTTCAATCCAAGGAAAATTTTAACTTATACTAGAGGTCTTGAGCATCATAAACATTCACACACTGTAAAAAAAACCATAAGCAAAATCCTTTTGTTTAGCATATACAATAAATTAGCTAAAGATATTAAAAGGCTTAAGAGAGCAGAAGGCAGGACAAGATGAACTCCTGAAGGAACACAAAGAAAAAACCACCTTCCTAAATGTAGAACTCACTGCTATCATTGGGATTTCTGAACAAAACCTTGAGCTGATAATCTCTTTTTCTAGTAGATCTAGAAAAACTTGGGGGCATTTTTGTTTCATATAAATATCTTCAAAATGTTCTGCTCAACCATACGGGCTGAAGCAGACACACTTCTCAAATGCATTTGAGACACTAGAGAAAAGGGAAGAAGTTTTCTCAATTTTGATTTCTTTAAAATACACTTACCAAAATTCTTTCACAATATAAAACTGAATTATTTGCATAAATGTAAAATATTAAAATGAAAAACATAAAAATTGTTCTGAAATATCCAAATCTTTACTAGTTCATCTATTACTAATGCCTGTATAAGCATTAACAACTAATGAAGTACACACAGATACTCCATCTATTTGAACATAAACATTATCTTTAAATCTTACTCAGCTTTTGGTCACAAATTCATTCCTTGAGGATGTATTTTTAAGGCTGTTAACTTTTGAAAAACAATACAGAGCATACTGTTAAAAATATGAATCAGTCTGTGAAGTGTGTTGCTTCATCCCCTCATACAAAGAATTGCCCTTGAAAAGCTATTTGCCTAAGGCTTATGGCAGGCAGCATTCCTTCTTAAGCCAGAGAGAAGTAGTAAAAAAACTAAAATAACTATTTCTTTGCATTTTTCTGGCAAATTCCTGTTTTCTGAAGGGATTCAATGCTGCAAGATTCTGAAAAAAATGCATTTTAAAGTAAACTGTACTCAAAGAATACGGTCTGAATACAATACCTTCCTTATAAACTTAAAATTCTTTATTGTAACTATACTTATGTCAGTTTTGAAAGTAAGGATTCTGAGAGCCATTTTAGATGGATTTTGGGTAAGGGTATTTATTGTAACTTGGTGGAAACCAAATTTTGCACTTATACACACAAAACCAAGAAGATCCATTGTGACGGGAAGGCTGGATAAGCGTCACCCCATTTGGGATGAGCATTTTCTGGGTTTTGTTGCTTATTCTATGAATACTGATCTTAAGAGTTTTATTGTTTCAACATTATTCAAAACTCAAATACCTTCTTGATTTTTTATTCATGGTATGGACTCTGAAACAGAAATCTGAAATATGACAGGATAACACTCCTGAAGCCTCTGATCTTCCCCTTCCCCCTTCCCTCTCTGATCTTCAAATGCATGTTTAGATGAAGATGAGGTTCTAAACTGTATGAAACTGTTAAGATAGGTTGAATTAAAACTTTTTCAAATCTTGTTCCCTAATTTTCACAGCATTGCAAATGCAGTAGAGTAGGCACAATACAGAGTTTCCTGAACAAAATGCCAACCATGCGAGTACAACTAAAGCTTCAGGCACAAAATGGACACAACAGCTGCTCATGGTACTGCACACTGCTTCTGAGTCCTGAATCCTGCAGCCATCCCAGAACTACAGTGGTAAAAATCTCCCAGTCACATTGCCCTCTATTCTCTTTTTCTGCATATGAAAACCAAACCAAAATTGCATATTAATATATTTCCTGGATTATTCACTATCTATATAGTGAGTTGCTTTCCTGGCTCTGATAGAACAATGTTTTTTTAAGTTAGCAAAAAAAAAAAAAANCATTTAAAAGTATCTTTACTTTAGAACACACTTGCATCTTTTAGTGCACCTTTTGGAAAAATGGAACACAGTAGACTAAAAATCATCACATCATAAATAATAATTACATGCTTTGTTAAAATGGAGAAGACACTCCAGTTAGGCATTCCCACATTTAATAGTCCCTCCATGACCTACTCTGTTTTTGAACACTTGCCACTGAACATTTCCACATACTATACTAACCTATAGAGCACATTAACTGTGTAGAATGCTTTTGACAATGAGAAAAATACTGAATGAAGAGGGGTTGAGGAAAAAAAGAACCCAAATGTGCATTTTGTAATAGGTGTTACAATCATGTCAGTCAAATGACACTCACTCCAGAGAACCTGCATTTTCTAAGTCAATCACCTATCTGAAAATGACACCAATAACAAATTTCAGACGGATGCACTGTATTTCCAACCCCAAATACAGACAAGATATATTCTTGCATCTGAAACCAAATAACCAATAAAAAATAGAATCTTAACAGACTAAAAATTTCTATTAGAATGCAAGGAAGGTGATGAATCTGGAGGTAAGAAGAGAGATGCTGGAGTTAAAGGAAGAGCAAAAAGCTTAAAACAGAATTAGTAAGGGTGTAAAGGGAAGCATTTACTGCTGTAGTATAACTGTGTTTCTTTGACATGAGTGTCTGTGGAAAACCACTTGACTTAATTTTTGAACCCTTAATATGTCAGTTTTGAGCTTCAATGCTGTCTTAATCCATAAAAAAATACTTAACTCCTGATTATATTCTTGTGATGTTTATATGGTAGCACGGACAAAGGAAAAAAGTGTAAGTGAAGAATCCATGGTAAAATTCAAGCTGTAGTAGAAGAAGATGAGAGTCCCCCAGAAAAGTTATAGCAGGACAAGTCTAATTAAAAAAGCAGTGTCGAATTTAAATGCAGTGAATAATATTGCATAAAAGTGTGAACACATCTGTGCATAGCAATTTTCTGTATCCCAATATCAGAATTGTGCTAAGATGTGCAGCAATGGCTTCCTTTATAATATTTCAGCAGCAGAATATGCAATCCCCCTGCTAACCTAATCTATACTGCAAATAAACACGCAGATTGAAGAGAGGCCTTCTCTAAAGGCATTCCTTCAAGTATTTATAGCTTAGACAAAATGTAGCTTCTTGTACAAAGAGAATCATGTCCAGGGATCAGCTCACAATTGCTTTTCAGAGCAGTTCAGAAGATCATTTAGTAATTTTTAATGGGGAGATTAGATGAGAGAGATTTTCTATCGTGTAGTAAATTACCAAAAGCCATTTGTTGAGAGGCTTTTGTCCCTCCATTACTGGGAGTTCCAAATTTCAGTTCAGCCATGTCAGGGAAGCTCACTCTACTTTGAAGGACAAGTGTTTGCTCATGTAATGGAAAAGTATTTCAAGTTTGCGGGTGTTCCACTATTTATGAAAGTACTACTCCTGAAAGAAGTATATAAAAATTGCCATAACAGCTCAGTCTAAATGCGCACACAACTCAGTATGATGTTGCTGGTGCTAAGAAACAAACACTTAGGGAATAAACACATGACATGGAACACAATTTGTTTCCTGCTACACACTTACTACTTCTTGCTGCATTCAGTTCAGGAGCATTCCTGACCTAGTTGCCACATACAATTCATCAGCTTTAACAGCCCTAGTAGGTCTATCAGCCTAATTTCTTTATTTGTATCCATCATTTATACTCCAGGCTTCCATATGATGTTGCATCAATTATGAAACATCCAGTTCTGCTACACTTGAACAAGTATGTACTTTTATTAATTTTAAACCTGCTGCTCATTTTTTTTTCCTGTCACAATTTCTGATCTGTGAAGAAGTGTGAATAATTGCCTCTGACTTTTTTTTAAATGCTATTTATTCTGTATACCTCCA
Organism: Rhipidura dahli; assembly: GCA_013399225.1. NCBI lineage: Eukaryota > Metazoa > Chordata > Aves > Passeriformes > Rhipiduridae > Rhipidura > Rhipidura dahli. The sequence continues at coordinate 306,295 of VXAC01001810.1, forward strand.
CCATATGTTTCTTGGTTGAAGTGAAAAATTCTAGTCTATTTAATTTCTTTGTGTGGAAGCTGTTCCAAAACTCTGCTTAATCTTACCATCCATATCATACCCCTATTAGAAGTTAATACAGTAGTCAAGATTTAAGCATATCTGAGGTTTATAGCCATATAAATAGGTATTCTGTTTGGTTCTTGATTTTTTTAGTAAGTTCTTATTTCTTATTTTATTTTCTAAGTACACAGAAACACACTTAATACATTACTGAATATTAAGAGAATCTTTCAGAGCATTATCTTATCAAATGCAGTTTAAGCTAAGATCAGCACTGGACCATTTTTCACCTGTAGATACACAAAAAAAAAATATTTTTCATAGTGTAGACAGTATGAGAAGACACCCCCCTTTAAATACCCAGAAAAGATTAGAATATAAAGAGAAAAAAAGACTAAAGTTCAAAAGAATAAAGTCTGGTGAAGAGAGTAAGGTTAGCTGAGATCTGGATGAAGTCTGGAGGTGGCAAAATAGGTTAGAAGAAGCTGTTTGAGTTTTGAGAGTCATAGATCCTCAGAGAGTGGAAAGCTGACGAAAATAGAAAATGCCATGAAAAGACCCCTCCAAAAGAAGCCTGAAGTTAGAACATCGAGTAAGGCAAGATTAGGTCACCAAGAATGTAACTAGAAGCTGTGGTGGATTTGGGTTGGATAAGAAGACTAAATGCAAAGCCAGAGAGGTGTACAGCATAATCCCTCAAGGAAATCCCTATCATTCTACATTAAGCTTTTAAACTTAATTTGGACTGTGATTTTAAAAAATAGAATATTGACTAGGAAGCTGAGCTGCTATGCCATTAAATTCCAAAGTAAATGATGGGCTGTAAAATATATTCAATCAAATGAACATTTTACATTCTACTCTAATCTATTCTTATTAATTATTAGTGCAAATGATTACAGAAAGAAGTCTTCTGGTACTTAATTCTGAGACTGTGACAGTACTTGTCACATACTCAAGTTTTCCTACTTCTTCTGTGAAAGTCATTCTGGTCTGGTCGTGAATATACCCAGACACGCAGGGAGCTTGTTTATATTCCTTCCAAATGCAAAAGGAAAAAAGCTACAATTGTAATATTACTCATATGTGAACCAAGTCTGACTGGGATGAAGTTGACTTTCTACACAGCAGCTGGCTGTGACACAGTTGCTGTGTTTTGGATTTGTGATTGAACAGTGTTGATAATACACCAATGTTTCCACTAGGGTTGAACAGCACTTGCACAACATCAAGGCCTTTTCTTTCTCTGCTCTGCCACCCCAGCAAGTAAGGCTGGGGATAGGAAAGAGCTGGGAGGGAGCACAGCCAGTGCCATACATAACATAACATGTTAAGTGCCATACCATAACATTGTGCTCAGCAATAAATGCTCAAGGAAAGGAGCAGGAAGAGAGTAACTTCAGAAATTGCATTATTTGTCTTCCCAGGCAATTCTTCTGCGTGCTGAGGCCGGGCTTCCCAGAAACTGGCAAAATATCTGCCTGCTTATGGGAAGTATTAAGGCCCTTTCTTGTACTACTGGAGAATGGAAGTTATTATGACAATGGGATTTAAAAATTGCAACTGGAAAAATAAAAAATTGGTACGAATTTGAAGTCAGAAGCAGAGTGGTCACTTTTAAAATGAAGGTTTAAAAGAAACATAGCAACAACTTTTAATCAGTTTTGATACTGTCTAGATTGAAACTTGATCAAGATTTCTGAACCTGTGTTCTATGTATTTCTTTTCAGACATCAGAGAGCAAACATAATGAAACAGAGCACAAAGGGCACAGTTTTTCTTTTGAACCTTTAAAAAATATTTTGTAACATTTTCATTTATTTTCCTACATGAAAGTTTAAGCATATTAAATAATAACAACAATAAACTTTAACTCTGAAAATGAAGGATCTAGAAAAAAATATCCATAACCAAAGATGAAGTTTCTTATTTCAACAAACATCACATTTCCATGTTACATATCCCACAAGTAGAGAAAATCCCTAAACTTGTTTAGATAGAGTCTCCTGACTAACAAGCTTCAAGCAGTGCATCCCCGCACCACAGAGAAGTACCAGAATTAATTCTGAAACTAGAACTGAAAAGAGAGATGGAGCACCCAAGCTGCAGCTGCCATGCAAACAAACAACCCATTCCCCTCAACAATACTTATCTGCCCAAACACTGCACTGGGGCTGCACAGCCTCTAGATCTAGAACAACTTTTGCAGTTACTTGATTAGTTCATAAACTTCTTAATTGCAGGCTACCACAGGGCATTGCAAGAGCAAAAAGAAGAAATTTCCTTCTAAGAACTTGGAAACTGTGTGATAAGAGAAGACATGTTTGTCCTGAATGAAACTACTACTGGTAGATAAAGCTGTCATGGAGCTTTAAAGAGGTCACAGAAGACTGCTTCGGGCCAAGATTGTAAAATTATTAGAGATGAAAGTTACTAAGTGCTTAAAAAGACATTTTCTTATGTTCTGCTTTGCAGACTGCTGCTATGGGTTTGCTTTGGACAGATGAAGTTGTTCCTATAGGTTTTAGGAGCCATTAAACCTAAACAGCCAAAGGACACATGCAATATTAGCCATTTTTGCTAGAAACTGCTAAGGAATCTTGTAGGTTGAGAAAATTTTTTTCCTGAAGTGCAAGTAATGGAGAAAACATTCAGGGACTTGTTTATATGACTGAAGGTAAAAATGATTGGGCAAATGAACTACAGACCATCCTCTGTGATACCTTTGATGGAGGCTGTTTGGACTATAGAGAAGCCAGGTGGGAAAACTGGCTGGAAAAGAAACCCTGGTCACTTCAGGTCTTAAGCACGTTTTAATTATCTTGAAGGAAGGGCAAATACAATTTTTAAGGCACTTGAAAACTCTGCTTGCAGTTGAAGCAGACAAAGGTTTGTCTCAATCTCCCAGATCAATAAGAAACCATAAGGATAGCATGAAGCCCATTCTATGTATATCAACTTTAAGAAGTGCTTATTAGATTAGACTCATCCTCATGAATCCCTTTAGGCAGGTCTCAGATCTTTGGAAGTTTGTCAAGTACAACTTTTTCATTAGATTCAATACTTAAAATAGGCATCACTTCTGTAATGCTCAGCATTGCTCCTCTCATAACAGAGTAGTCTGGGCTACCACAGACAGCTGTCCTAATAAAGATCACCTGATAAAATCACTCGATGCTTACAGATGAGCTCAGGAGATGAGAGAAGCAGAGACGTATTTTTGTAACCCTATTAGGGAAAACATGCTAATACAGTCAAGTGATGGACAAACAGCTGAGCATGAACTCCCAGCAGAAGGTTGCTGTACAACAAGTTAACTGTGGATAGAATTACCAAATAAATATTTCCTCTCTATACAGCATTACTGAGACTAGCAGTTAAATAAAAGAAACACGCATTACATTCATACACTCTAACACTGCAACAGGCATTGAAAAACTAGAAAGGCTGCACAAGGGGGAGAGGGTGAGAACTTGTATCCTCACAACAGTGATTTAGTAACCTTTAGCAAGACAGAATATGCCACTGATGTTCAAATTATAAGCAAACCCCAGAAAGTATAAACTACAATACTTCCAGTTTTCCTCAAAAACTGCTAGAGAGGTTCCTCCATGTGAAGGTGGAAACTGAAGTTTTACATCTGCAGACTTAATAGTGCATCTATCAAGTCTTCAATCACAGAACCACAGCATGAGCAAGGGATCAAATGAACTGATCAATATATTTAACTTCCCTTGAGCATCAGCCTTTTGCCTTGCTAGAGAGCCTCAAAGATCTCCCCACAAAAGCAGGACTACACTTGCATCTCAAGCTGTTCTATGGCATTTTACTTCAGCTGAATAAAGTCTGAACCATCATCTAAGAACCACCAGCCTAGTTCCTCCAGTGGCACCTGCTCTCTGCAGCTCTGCTGTTCTAGGACAATTAATGGAAAAATATCTAGTCTTCTCATGGAGAATAATCTTCTCTGTAGAATGCAACATTTTAAATATCTTTCATGAATTACTCGAATGGTAGCCAGGGCATCATCTAAACCAAATCATGGGATTTGAATATTCATAGCCTCATTAAATTATCTTGATAGGAATCAATGTAAGTTCCATACGGTTTTTCATTGTATTAATTACACAGAAAAAAAACCAGAACGCATACATTTTCATAGAAGAAAAGGAAAAAGAAAAAAGGCAGGAAATAAAAATGAAAGTTTGCCCTTCCAGCTCTCTACACTTACACAGGATCAAATACGTAGACAATAATCTGCAGAACTCTCCCTGACATTCTTAGACATAGATTCCAGTTTCTTCACCACGCTGACATTTAGAATTTTGTCAAACTATCCAATCAATCTTGTCTGCTATAAATTGAACTAATTCTTTCTCACCAGCCAAACAGAACAAACCCTTTAATAATCTTTTATATTCCTCTCTTCTGATGCTGTTTTCTCAATTAATTAACCAGCCATGCATCACATTTTCTAACTGCCTTCTCCTCTTTCTGTTCTTCTACACACCTCTGGATATCTTAAGTTTTGTGTCCAGAACTGGGCACTGTATATAGCAGACATATCCTTGAGCTCCAGGGAACCCAATCTAGTTGAAGATATCCCTGCTCACTGCAGGAGGGTTGGACTAGGTGACCTTTAAAGGACCTTTTCAACACAATGATTGATTATCTGCAATGAATAAAAACAAGCACTTAACTGTCAAACCACCTTTACAGTTGAACTATGATCAACTTTCTGCAGAAATTAATTTTTTCTGTAATTAACCACAAAATAAAATTAATTTTAAAGTTGTTAAATGCTTCCTTCTCCCACAGTCTCTAACTCCTCACTTAAGGTTTATTTGATATGCTTGGTGTTTTAGGGTTTTTTATTTAGCATGATTTTTATTGATACATAGTCAATTCGGAGTAAATCCCATACAAGTATAGGTGATCAAACTACTGATTTGAGCAGCAGAGGTTTTATTAGCATTGCTGAGATAACCGAAAGCAGATGAAGTTTACAGTCCTGCTCCAGCTGGGAAATCAATTGAGGAAAAAAGACTACTCTGACAATTAGGTATACTTGACATAAATCAAACATTAATGAAAAAACCCTACAGAGCTTTCTATTTTATAGAGTTTCATTTCAGCCAGCTGTCAAAAAAAAGCCTTCTGAAATAACAAAAGAGGTGTCTGTTACAGAGCCAAGAGTGGCAAACAAAGAGGGACAGAGCCATTTGCAGAGAAAGCCTGAGAATCTTTTATGTAAATCTAATATTTGTATCTGAGACTACAAAGAAAAGAGGCAGTTCATCCACAGTCAGCACAAATGAGCACCAAAGAAATCCTAAAGCGTAAATATAAAATTGGTAAGAGGATTAATCAAATGCTATTTTATGATTCCAGGTATTATTACAGATGTCAATCATAGCCAAATAAGCATAAGATTTTAATTAAACTTTATTCTTTATTTCAAAAAAAGATTAAAACATCTCATTGTCTGGCACTCTCATGCTTCAACCCCATGCTGTCTTTTGCATAACAAAGAATTCAGATCCCATGGGACCTTAAGAGTCACCTACAAAAGGTTGGGTTAAACGTTGCCTTAGATGGTTTCTTCATTTTGGAGATTCACTCATACTATTACACATTTTGCAAGAACTCTTAACAGGTGCTCAGTCATAAAACAGCAAGAATGTTGATTTGGAAAGACAAACCCAAGTCTATATGTTCCTATCATTTGGCAGGAAGAAGGAGACTTTTCTTGCACTATAATCTGTCATATAACAAAGCATCATGAGCAGTCCTTGAAACCTAACATGCACTGAGACTTCATTCAGTCTTTCAAAGTGACAAAAACTGCTACATTGCAGTCACTTATGCTTCTTTTGCTCTAAGAAACAGAAATCCATTTAATTTCTTTTGAACATTACAATGATTTATTACAATAGTCTTCATGTGAGTTACAGTCAAGGAAGCAAATGAAAAGATTCCATCACTTCTGGTAAAAAATACAGAAAATGATCATTCTACAACAAAGGCAATTCAACCTTCTGAAAGTAAACTCTAGAGGTGCAAGCCCAAAACTATGTGTAGCATGTAAGCATACCTGCAGCTCCAAAACCCACATATAATTATAAAGCAAGCAAACAATCAAACAAACAAATCAACAAAAGCAACCAACCAATCAAAAATACTCAAAAAATACCCCTCAACAGACAAATTTTGGTTGAAAATTAAGACCTTTAAAATAGCCTTGACTTCAACACCTATATAGTAATTATTAAAAATTTACCTACTGAATTCACTCTGTATATCTCAAGCAACAATTACACTTGCCCCCTGTACCTCTATCATTTCAGATGCATAAATCATCAATTTACAATTGCCCAAGTTAAAATTGCCCAAGAATACATGGATATGTGCAGGTCATTTACCTGTAGCAACATGACAAAATAAATTCTGCATCTATTGATTTACTATAAATCCCTGTAACTGAAATAAGCTGTCAAATACACCTTATTTTTCACTACTTCTCAATCAATACTGAAAAATCTGCTCTTTCAGTATCAAGGACCATCACGTTAGAACCCACTGTGGAATGCACTGTCATTCATGTTAAAAAGATGTGAATTTTTTTCTCTTTTTCCCTTCCCTCATAACAAGTGATACACTCACATACTAGCAAGAACATTTTAAGCTAGTACTAAAGTTAGCAGATGAGAAAAATACCCCACAAACAAAAAACAGAACCACAAAGAACGTCTGATGCAATTTTAAATCTGGTTTAGAGCTCATGCAATTGTATTTTATTTTACAGAAAGATACAAAACTGAGATAAAGACCAGTAGCCTTGTGATGAAGTAAAATTTAGATCATGTGCTCATATACTTAAATTGAAACAGGTAGTAGAGGAAGAAACAAATATCAGCTGTATGAAATCAGATACAAAGAAAACAAATTCTAGATGTTAAGATAACTGACAGTAAGTATATTATCCAGTAATATTCTAATATCCAGTAATATTCTAATTTATATGCAGTTCCTCCTTAAAAAAAGAGGGGCAACAATGTGCATACAAATCCTTTATAGAAACACCAGCATGTACAGTCTGTCACTGCTGATGACTCTTGCACCCTTTACTGTATGTGCTCTCTGGATGTTACTTTGTGAACAGAATTACATTAAAAACAAGGTGGTTTTAACAATACCTGCCTGTATTAAAGACAACTTGGCAAGCATATACCACTAAAGCATTACGTGTACTTCATCATACTACTTCTTTATATAAATTACAAAACTACTCACAAGGATATCAGGAAGAAGCTTTTCTTTGCTTAGCAATAAGAGCCAGATACTCACAAAGAAGGGTCTTGGACCAGATCTTTAAGGTTTATCCCACTACGATCCTCGGCAAGGTTCCTGAAGCAACTGTCACTCACTAAAAAAAATAGAAATAAAATTAAAACAAAACAAAATAAAACAAACAAAATAAAATAGGGAAAAAAAGAGGTGGGAATTTAAGAACAGAACACAGTTCTTTTGATTAACTAAAAATTATTTTTGGCGTTGGGTAGAATTTGAACATTCATATATAAAGTCTGATTTTCATTGAGGTTCCACCTAATTCAAAGGTCAGTCAACTCAGCAGAAAGTGATAAACACTGTATCACAGCTTATGCAGAAATAAACTGCATAAATTTCAGATGCTGTCCTCACTACTTGTCCACCTGGGGACACAGGAAGTCTCAAACATGAACAGCGGATGCACAGGTATACACTTATCCATACCCTTAACAGGAGAGTCTTTAATCATGGACTGATCAATATCCTTTACTTAATCAGAAACAGTGACAGCTGCTATGTATTTAAGTTCATAGCTATTCAAAAATAGTTAGCAAAACTGTTTAATATGAGCAATAACCAAAACAAGTAATTAAGAGCAAAAATTTATTCAAGCAACTTATAAATAACTTATAAGGGGCATGTAAAGCAGCTAGTTACTTTAATAACTGAAATTAGAGTAAATGTCACAAAGTTTAAAAGAATATTAGCATGCTTTCATTATCTTCACTAGTTAAAAAAAAGATAAGAGACCTAAACCTCAAACTCCAAATTTGTTCTCTTGGCTAAGTCTCTCAGCACATGTACCCCAAACCTATAAGCCATCTCATTTCTTGTAATTAACACCACAGTCAATTTCAGAGGTGGTAAAAAGTAGTGGCACTAATACTTTTAGAGCAACACACTATCAGTTTACAGAAATTACTTATTTCTGACTGCAGCAAACTTTCTGAAGAACATAAAGGCTGTGATATAGAAAAATCAGTGTAAGGATCAATTTGCGTAAACTGGCAAAGTCATCTGTGAGACATAAGGTTTATGAAGAAATGCATTACTGCTCATCTTTCAACACAGAATACAGCCTCACATTTGGTGAAAGGGGACATGTTTAAAATCATCTACAACAGCAAGGGTTCCTACTTCTTTCTCTCTAAATGCAAAATACTGTCTTTAATTTACATCTCTAAGTGTTCATCACCAGCATCGAGAAAATGCAAATCATTCCCAAAATATATTGTTTTCACAGATTACAACACATACAGTGACAGACGTACCTAACATACTACAAAACTGCAAAATGTTTCTACTAGTACCTCTCATTGCCAATGCATCTCACAAGCATGAAACCTGTTTAGTCTGCTGGGAAGGACAAGTACTGGGAGAAAGCATCCCAGAAAAGGTTGGCATAGCTGGAGGAACAGGTACTGGCCCTGGCCCTCAGACAAAGCCTGACAGTTTACAACTTTAAGAGAGGTATTTGTCAAATGTTGAAAACATTCACCTCAACACTGAAATAACCAATTGATATCCTAGGCTTCTCTAACTCAGTGTCTCTGAAAACACTACATACCAATTGCCATCAGTCTTTCACAAGGGGTCTCTCGTCTTTGAGGGGCTTGTCTCAGATCTTCAGTTTAAACAACAACCACTTGTGCTAACAAAGCCCAGACTCTCAGCTTGTTCCTCCCGTAACAACTTAATAATTGTCTCTACAACAAACTGAAAGTTACCTGTACTGGGTTCACAAGTGCTGCTCCCATTGCCAGGGAAGCTCTCACTGAACAGCTTGAGCCTTCGGGAAATTTTCATTTCCATCCCCATCTATTACACTGAACCTAAGACCCTTGAGTGGATATCTTAACTCTTGAGTTAAAGGACTAACTCCAAGATCAGCAGACTCACAATCTCCATGCTAGATTTTATGGGAGAAAAAATTCCCAGCTACACTGATATTTGATAATTTGTATTTGCTTCTTGTCAACTTTGGCAACAAAACAGCAAACAGAACACTTTACCTACAGTCTTGTCATAAAACCTACACTACCAATGTATCAACATATCTCCTATGCTAACACAATACATCATGAATAAAAGTAATGCTCAACACTGTTTTCTCACTACTGACAATCAAACATTTTTTAAACATTAAATATTTAATCTAAGCATGCTGCATTTCTTCTAGTGTCTCCTCCAATATCCTCATGGAAAGCAATCACAGTGATAATTGAGGAAACTAGTGTCATTATCTCAAAACATTTAAAAAGGGGAAATGAAAAATGGCAACATAAAATTATCTTATCAGTAAAACTGGCCATTATTCATCTGTAACTCGTGGTGTTTAAAGCACAAAACGTGTTTCAAATAAATGTTTAAAATGAATGCCTGGATTTGCCAGAGCCAGCCTTTGTTTTACTTGTCTCAACAAAAAGCCAATATTATAATACTCTTTCTATGAATGAATTTTCAAACTGCAAACCTTCCCTCTACTTAGCAAACCTCGGCAATATAAGCATTTGCTAAAAAGACTAACTCAACATCAAATATCTATAAACTTTGAAAAACGTATCAACCTGGTCTCCCTGGTTTTCTCCTTTGATTGTAGCAGAGTTAGAACAATGTAAAGCTGCAAACTAGTAAGCAAGTCTCTTATTAGGGTACTAGCCAGATTTAGAAAACACAGATGCTTCAGATAAATTTTAAAAACTCCAAATCTGGTTTTAATAGTCAAGAATTCCAAGAGTTTAATTAATACTAACATTTGACGATAACTGTCAATAAAATGACTAGCATGCATAGCAACAGGAGAGTTTCCAGTGAGAGGAAATGATTCAGTGAATTAGGCTGGAATAAGCACTTGGTCTGCATATAAGCACAATCATGCCCCTTCACATCCTTGCAAACTCTCACCATAAATAAATAAATAAAACAAATGTTCAGCAATAAATGCAAGGTGGAAGCAATCAAGCAGATCAGGTACTCTATTTCTCACAGCTTAGAAAACTCTAAATCAACACTGCACATATTTAAAAAAACCCATATACCCTGACTGAAATGCAAGCTATTTATTTTAAACAGGAGAGTGAAACTGTGATGGTATGACAGAAATATCAGGGCGATCAATGGTGCTTTAAGGTTTAAGAAAACGTAGAAGAAAACTTTGCATCACAGCCACAAATTGTACTACAGACACAGTTAGGCCATGCCTGACTTTTGAAGAACAACCAAGGGATAGTTTTGCATAGAACATCTATATAAACACAGTCCCCATACAGGATTTTATTGTCTTGCTTCAAAATTGATTTTTTATTTTTTAACCCTCCAAAACTTTGTAAAAGCTAGTATTTTAAGCATTGTTGAGTGGATGGTTTCTGGAGAGATACAGAACTGTTAGCTATTCTTTTCTACATATACATCAAGTGGCTGTGTCTCTGATCTGCATTACACCCCCTACAGGTACTTCCTTAGAGACATGGCAAATGACAACAAAAATAGCTCCCTAAAGTACATTTGCTCCATGGAGTATTGCACATATAATGACAATCTGTAAGGTGCCAGAAATGTTCTTAATACATCAAATATTGGCACAAATATCACCGGCATCAACTGAACATAGTCTAAAAAACATCAGGCAAAATCCCTAAACATGCATTGAACAGTTTGACTTCCAAGTGAGCTGTTACATGTATGAAAGCAAACAGGATTTAGCAATAGCTCCAATTTTCCCAACATTCATCCTACTTCCAGCTCCTGGTTTCTATTACTGATGTTCTGTTTCTGACCCCTGTCTAGTTCTGTGCCTAGGAAGTAACAGAGGTGGGAAGCTAATAAGGGAATATAGTTCTCACCTGTCAATTACATAGCATACAAAATTCCTGATGGAAAGGTTAAAATCAGCATTCACACTCTAATGTGCAAACATCCAATTACAACAGTTGTGAAGCCTTCCCACTCGGCATTTGTGAACTTCTAAATTTGTCCATGTGTTTTTTTTCCTCTGCTTTCTTTAGCAGAGTTTAAAATGAAACCATACTGAAGAGAAACAGATGATTAGCCTGTTGATTTCCAAAATGAGAAGTTCTTTGACTATGAAGACAAACTAATATTTTCTTCAAGCAGAGGCAGGTCATAATCTGTTGTGAAATATATCCTTTTTTAAATTTTATTTTTTAAAGGTCCGGCAATTTGAAAACCATGTAGCTCTTTAAAAATGTCACTTAATCTCTTACCACACACAGAGAGTACTCCCATTAAAGAAGGGCCTACTTTAGATCAAATCACTTCCAAATCTACAGCTGATAACAGTGATTTTCATATTTATATGATTTAGAAAAAATGCAATAACTGCCCTCAAAAAATAATCAAATACCTACAGTTCAGTAAAGTAAATTAACAGTGAAGTTTACCGCCTCCATATATAAATATGTGATTCCAGAAAACTACTTTTACCTGCCAGATTTTCCTCTTGGTTCCCAGAATTCAGAATTGCTTTTAGATTAGTTGTGACTACCTGTTTATAAAAATCATCTTGACAACAAAAATGCTACACTCATGAAAGCAGTCACTGATGCAATATTAGTTTGAAAATACATGAGCTGCTACAACATCGAACAGTATGCACTGAAGTATAAGATACCAATTTCTAACATTTTTGTCTTTTAATGATAACATTTCCTAAGTTCAATTCTTTTTCTTCGGACCTCTTCGTCTACCCATAGTATTTTTGACAAGACTTTACCTTACCCCTCTTTTTACAGGATCATTTGAGTACTTAGGTTTTATAACAAGTTCATTCAGCAACTAAAAAATATAAAAAATATTTAGTACACTTGGGATGTTCTGAAAAGTACTGGTCTAGCACACGGTTGTATTCCAGTCTGGTTTTTTTTTGCAACATGCCTTATTCAGAAGTCTCATTCCAGATTCAGGTGGTTCTGTTCCATGTACTGCATGCAAACATTTCAGGATTCAGGTATTTTGCTTTTATGGGCCCATGCTTATACACAAGGCAGAAGCACCTTCTTTACCTGTTATACATATTGTGGACTTCAAGAAATAACAAACTTTGCTAGGGAAGCCTAGGGTCTTAGGGTTTAGGATATATGAGGGTAACAGAATTTTTTCTCAGACCTCAAAACATCTCTCTTTAAAAGCCTGTTCTCCTGCAAACAGAATTCCTGTCCTATACATGTCTTATATGTTCTATAAGGCATACTTTACAGAAGGCAAAGGAAGGAGAAAACACCAGAAAATTGATTCTCTTAATATTAAAATGATTTTTTTGTATTTTATGGCTTCCATGGACACTAACACCAGAGATAAATAATGCTGTCTTTTTTCTCTGCTACTGTCACATTTTTCAAGTGAGTGCATGTCAACCAGAAAACATACATAAAACAGATGGCACATTACAGAAATTTTGTAGCACCTTCTCCAGATCTATCAAAGAAGACAGCAAATTAATTTTAAGAGCAGCACTTATACTATTTGCATATCTGTACACAAATCTCTGACGTGTTTGCAGAATAAAAAGAATTACGAGTCTGCATGCAAACTGCAAAGGCTCGTAACTGCCAAGGAAATATGTTGTCTGTGAGTAGCAGGCATAAGGCAGGCTGGCCTCCTAAGAAGTTGTGATCTAAATGCCATTTGCTATCACCATATAAATCCAGATTCCCTTTAGTACCCACAAAAAGAGCTAAAGCTAATACAAAACCATGCATGTGAAAACACCAGTCAACAACAACCTGCCCTCTCCTCAGTGGGGCTAATAATCTGAGTCTCCTCTGTGGCTGCTAATGTATACTTAATTTGGAGATAATTTCAGAATTTTCTTTTTGTTACATTGTGTTTACTTTTCTATTACTCTCTTATCCCATTTTTCATACAGGGGTTAAACAGTTTAAGAGGGGGAACCTGGCAGACAAATGGACAGACTGAAGGATGGCATTGCCTTTTGGTCATATAAACATTGCTCTCCCATGGCAGATAATCTAAATTCCATTTTCAAAATTTCAAGACATCGATGCACATCAACTTTCAAGTTTCTTTCCCTTTTCATTTCCCTTTTAAACTTCATTTGCTAAAAAGGGATGTAAGAGAATGAAATCATAAAAGGGCAACACTTATAGTTTTAACCCACAACCATTTAACAGCAAAAATAGTTACAATACCTTAACATACTTCTTAATAGGTTGTGCAATATCTGCCCAAACATGCCACAGTAGTAACAATTTTAAAAATTAAGTTACATGGTGGCATTTACAGCACACAAATAAACAGCACTCAAAAATTTGCCTGGATATGAGCAGGGTCAGGCAACAAGAAACATGCCATCCACTCCACAGTTTCACATATTCTAGCTTGAGAGCTGTGGAAAAAATGGCAACACAACAGCTTAATTAAAAGGAGTATTAAAAGAGCAGAAGTAGCTATGTGAAGAAAAAAGTGTATCTTTTATATGGATTATATTTTAACAAATTCAGAATATTGTGCTAGTGAAAATAAGATGTACAGGACACACAATATCAGAGATGGATAATGCTTTTCATATAATTCCAGATTCAATTTATTTTTTTCTTACCCCTGAGAATAACAAATTGCATTCCAAAAATAAGCCTGGCCTTTCTAAGACAGTGCTGTATCCTTTCTACTTACATAATCCTTTATTTTCTACTGCCAGAGAAAGTATCGTGAACAGCAACAGCTCTGGAAAAGTGAAAGTACCTGAGAGGGTCCTGATCACATCACCATTTGAATTAATTTTCCTTGTATCTTTGAAAAGCATGTCATTGGAAATATAAAGGTTGAGGTGCCACAATTTAGAAGACTTTATGGGAATGCATCCACCAGTGGGAATTTTTATTCTAAGATGCAATGTAAAAAATCGTATACAAACCCAAAGGCTGCTTCTGCAAACTATCAGATAAAGCCTTCCAATCAAAGAAAGCACACCATTGAGATTAACCTATCTGAAATACAAAAATACACCAGTAACTTCAACTTACTTAATAAAATTTATTTTCATTGGGTACTCAGAGCTAGTCATAGTAACAAGACTAATTACAATTTCAATTCATACAGTCTAATTAACTCCTGAGTATAAGTTCTTCATAGACAAGAGCAAGAACACACTTATTTTATTCCAGTTATTTTGATTCACCAATTTCCCCTAAGTAGCCTCTTTCTCATCCACCCAGCAAGAGCTGCCTTCCGCTTCTCTACCACATCAGAAAACACCAGTGCAATGTATTTGTTCTGCAATGTATTTGTTCCTATTTTCTCTGACAATGTAAAGGTTAACACAGCAGACAAGCTATCAACTTCATAGGTTTTGAAGACAGGACTGCAGTGATTAGTTTGACTCCCTGCATATACCTGTCCTGCACATCTGATGAATGTTTCGGGACAAAGGCACAGAGAAAGTCCAAGTGCATTTTTTCAAGACAGTAAAATTTAACCTCCACCTTTCTGAACAGCCCATAGCAAGCTTTTCAACCTGGGCTTTACTGGATGTCAGAACAGAGCAAATCCTCTCACTAGGTCCCTTCAGAAAAAGTGTTATGAAGTGCCAGAATGGTATCCTCACAGACTGACAAAGAAGTACTATTATAAAAAAGGAGTTAAGCTACTGCAATAACAGAGGTGAAAGGTTCAGGTGATCTGCTGAAAAACAGGGTGATCATAAACCAGAAACACAGGTTAGACTTGTGAATACATGATTTTTCTTTTTCTAGAAAACAGAGAAGAAGTAATGCCACTTGTAAACCAG
Organism: Rhipidura dahli; assembly: GCA_013399225.1. NCBI lineage: Eukaryota > Metazoa > Chordata > Aves > Passeriformes > Rhipiduridae > Rhipidura > Rhipidura dahli. Next base: position 321,434 of record VXAC01001810.1, read on the forward strand.
ATGTAAAGGAGAGCTGTTGTTATGATAAAGAAAAGTAAGATATTGCAGGGGAAGTGAAATGAACTTCCTTGATTAGCTTAGCAGAAAAACCTATTAGATGGTAGCTGCTGGGGTGTTTATGTAAATAAAACAGTAAAACAAGTATCAGAGGGAGAAAAGATAAAGAATAGTGTTGCAGAAGAAAAGTAAGTGTGAGGAAATAGTAGGAAACAGCAGTAATTTTCAAAGAGTTAGAGAGGTATTGTATTTATTACAAATAATCCTTCTATAAGAACAGTGAGGGCAAGGAAAGCACAGACTCGTTCTCAACAGGTTCAAGGACAGATTAAATGACACAGAAATTGTTCTTGAAGATCTGAAGCCTTCTGTACCACAGCAACTAATGTTGGAAAATTTATGTTTGCGTTTCTCTGAAGGCTATGAACTTCTAAAACCCCCCAGGGTTTCTCCCATTTTCTAACAGCAATTAATTGAGCCATTTTTTTCTGTGTATCCATTAGTCTAGTGGATTATGCCTCTTTCAAATGATTTATCATTTAAATTTTACAATATTTGTGTGGCCTTAGGCTACAAATTCTGCACTGGGTTTTAATCTTTTAACAAGCTTGAGTTTCAACTCCATCCTACTGTCAGTGTGATCATTGCAGTAATCAGGTGAACTTCAGAAGAAAAATATCAAGCCACTAAAGACATTCAATTCTTTGGAGATGCAGCATTAGCAATACTTCTAATTGTTTGCAACCAGTAAAAAAATTAAGTTCCTTGAAGTTACAAATACTAAGCACTTGACAGATTTTTCTTCTTTGGGCTCTTGTTCCTGGAGATAAATTAGTTTGTGTTTCGTGTGGGTTTTTTTTCCCCAGTGTGTATTTCCAGTAACAAGTTTGTGCTGTTCCTCCTTTCACTATAAAACCATAAAAAATTTCAGGATGGGAAGGAAAAGTATAGAAGATAAGCACATCCAAGAGAGGGGAAGAGAAGACTTAAAACAGCAACAGCAACAAGAAAAAGCTGAGTACCTTTGAAGAGTAATATCTCATTTTAGACTTCTCTGAAATTTTTAGTTCTATTACAGGTTAGAACAGCTGTACTTAGAGCAGATGTCAAGAACCATTCCTCTAAAGGGCAGTCTTTACAAGGAGGTCTTGACTTTCAGCTTTTCTGACTTCTTCAGAGGATGTCTGAGAGTTTTTTCAATACCTCGAAAAAGATAAAATTCTTATCTCTAAACTTAAGTTTTCTTGTATGTTATTTAGTTCAGAAAAAGAATGTGTTTAGTTTCTTAGCTAACAACACTTGAAACAATTTATAGCATATTAAATAGATCCTTGGTTGCAGTGTACACTAATCAAGTCTACAATCAACCTCAGCTAGATGCACTTTTAAATATGATAAAGTATGCCTATGCAAGATGTTAACACATTTTGCATATTATCTGCCAGCTTGATCAAGAACCCCAAGAATCACATGAAAAACTATACTCCATTTTCCTAATGATATATTCTGTCTATAAACACTGAATTGTTTATGTAAACCACTCCAGAGACCACTCCGTTATTAGGAACCTGCGACCACAGGCTTGCATCATTCAACAATGACAGGATTTAAGAAATTTCACATAATGGCTTGGAACAACAACGAGCCAGTTTGCACTGCTGCATTGCTGCACAGCTAAATGCATACAGACCTGCTGATAGGTAGATAATCCTCCAGGACCAACCCACAGGCCCCAGGGCCTCAGTGTCCTGTCTTCCTTCTGCCCATGTCTCATACAGCCCCAGACACCAGAAATGATCCTTAAGGATGAGGTATTTCCTGCACTGTTCAACATAGCCTGCCAAACACTGTAAAAAGAAACCATCTCAAAAACACATAGTAAAAGAAGGGCAGGAAAAAATAGAAGGTACTTTGTACTTCTTGAGACACATATTGTGTGATGTCCATGTCACATCACAGCTGGCAGTGTGCACTCCCAGCCCAGAGAGCCAGTTGTAGCCTGGGCTGCATCCAAAGCAGCGAGGGCAGCAGGGAGAGGGAGGGGATTCTGCCCCTCTGCTCTGCTCTGCTGAGACCCCACCTGCAGTGCTACACCCAGCTCTGGGCTCCCAGCACAGGAAGGGGTTAGATCTGTTGGAATGAGTCCAGGGAAAGGCCACCAATTTGATTAGAGGACTGGAGCACCTTCCTGTGAAGACAGGCTGAAAGAGCTGGGGTGTTCAGCCTGTGCAACAGAAGGTTCTGAAGAGGGAAACCTTATAGAACCTTCTAGTACCTAAAGAGGGCTACAAGAGAGCTGGAGAGGGGCTTTTTACAAGGGCATGTAGTGATAGGCTAAGGAGCGATGGCTTTAAACTGAAAATAGCTTTAGATTGGATAGCAGGAAGAAATTCTTTACTTGAGGTTGGTGAGGCACTGGAACAGGTTGCCGGGGAAGTTCTGGATGCCCCATCCCTGGAAGTGTTCAAGGCCAGGTTGGCTGGGGCTCTGAGCAGCCTGGTCTAGTGGAAGGTGTCCCTGGCCACGGCAGGGAGGCTGGAATGAGAAGATCTTTAAGGTCCCTTTCAACTCAAGCCATTCTATGATTCTATGATTCCCCTGGTCATTGTATCCATGGCTTGAGGAGATGCTTTCCCTGAATCCAGACATACAACTATGCACTACAGGACTTCCAAGGAAGATTATAGGAAGGCAGAAGGGAAACACTTAGACAAGGTATGGAGCTGGAGGAGATACAGGACCAGATCACAAAGCCAGCTGTCTTACTGAGGATTTTGGGTTCATCTTCTGAGTTCAAGCAAAAGCAGCTAAAGGTCATCAACAGTACTGGACCAGGGGAGTGACACAAGCAAAGATCAACAGAAATTAGGAGAAAGCAGAACACTAAATGTATTAGTGAGCTAACAAACTGCAGAAATCCCAGTGACAATCAAGTGCAACTCCAGACTGAATGGTGTTAAATCGTATGCAGCTATAAAGACTTCAAACTGAAGGTGTAATCATAGAAAAATAATGCCAGTTAGCACATAAACCAGAATATAAACATGTATTGTAGACAAACAACTCTACTACAGGCAAGGACTTGAAGAAAAAGACATTATCTATTTTATTTTTTAGACAAAATTAGCATATGGGCCCAGTCTGGTGTATCTATCCCCTTTGGTTTGCTTGCTGTCACCTGGGACAGAAGAGTCTCCTGTAAGTAATTACAGAATAACCATTTATTTAGCACAGCTCTATATGCAAAGCTCTGAACAGAGGCCCTACAAACACCATACTGAGGTATAAAAGGCATAATTTTATACTGTTAGCAGAGATGATGAAAAGATGTTGATACTAAAATTCAGTTGTAGCTATTTATTTATTGGATATAAAGATGTCCATTCATGCAAATGGATCTTTAAACTATTGACTTTCACAATTAGAATATTAAATATTTAAGTGAATCAGTATAATTTAATAATGTAAAATGAGAATATCAGTAAAAATAATTCTATAAAACTACTAATATATTTAGCATAAATAAATACTGTTTAGATGACAATGTAACTGTTTTACTCTAACTACTTTTCCCTAAATCTCATTATGAAGTAAATTATATCCATATGGTTACAATTTTTAATTCATTAAATGTGAATTCTTGATAGTTGAAGGGAAAATTCTTCATGAAAGTGGAAAAAACCAGTATTATAAAAAGTGCTTGCAATAATCCTTAAAAATAGGACAGTTCCTCTTTGTCCAAAACATAAGTACTTCTTAAGATTTCTTTTTGTACTAGTACACTTAAGCCTCCTTAAAACTAGTGGTAGTACAAAACAGACTGTTTCAAAATAGAAACACTTTAAGGAGTGATTTTCAACTCTACCTAGAAAAAAAAAAAAGCAACAAACACCCAATAACAGAAGTGGCAAAAAAGCAAAGTACATAAATCCTGCTGCTTGTTTAAAAAGCAACTACCATCACATAGTTTTCTTTTTGCAATCAACTTTCCTTTATCAGAAATAAAATAATACCTCAAGTAATGGAGGGGAAAATCCCTGCAGACAACTATTACTGAGCATGCACAACACATCAATCGACACAGCCTGTTCTCTTCAGCTATCTCACACTGTTTCTGGTAGCTCTTACTTGCCCAGATGCATTTGATTGGCAAAAGCTTGGTTTCAACTGAAGAGCCCAGCTAAATCTAGACCCTAAGGCAGAGACATCACATTAGCACCACCAGCACCAGCTTGGATACAGCAGGACTAGCACTGAGGCACATACATTAAGTCCTGATCAACTTTCACTGACTCTGTGCACTCTAATAAGCCACTATATAAGCTTAGGTCAGGAAACACCAAGACAGATACACCTAAGCTAACTTTACATGGTGCCAACTCAGCCATGACAGGGTTTATTAGCTCAGATTTGCAGCGGTGTAATGGCATCAAAAGAACCTTTAAGCTCCTGGAAGAAACAGTCACATTCACACAAAGCTGAACTAGTCATGCTGTTTCAGATTTTTGCTGGCTTCCCAGGGCTCCGCAATTATCACAAGCAGTGGGAAACTGTTTCTACACAATGACTGGAAATGTACCACAGGTCTTTCCAGAACACTGAGCTACCATCCACAAAAAACCGCTGACATAAAATCCTACACAGAAAGTGCAGATTCTAAAACACAGGAATTTCAATATCATTTACATTTTGTTCACTGCTGTCTCTACTGGTAGCAGTGGTGAAGATCTCAGTGGGACAAGTTCCACTCAGGTGTCATGGGAGGAGAGGATATTTCACCAGAAAGCCTGTAGTTCATGAAACAACTCTAAAAGAAACATAGATTTATCCCTTACTCCCAATCGCTAGAACCTTTTCTTTGAGTTAAACCTTTTTCCAATATTTATTTTGACATTATACTTATAAACTGTGCCTATTTTAACAGCTCTGGAGCTGACTACTTTTCAGTGAACTGTCTCAAAGAACTGACATCATCAATCCTTCGTCTCAGGATTCATTTGTTTCCACACGTCTGTTCCTAATGCTTATGAATAAACTTTGGAAACGGGAACCAAAGCCTCTTGTCCTGGAAAAGCTGTAAATAGTTGAAACTGAACCAATTATCTCAGTGAGCTGTGAAAAACCTGAAAATCAGTTTAAATGCTAAATGTTTTCATCACTCACTCATTCAACTAATTATTAAAATTACAATCTCAAATGATTGCAGAGTACTACAAGTCATGCTTCATATACTGCTTGAAACACATGCTCCACCAAACCTGAAATACAGAAAATAAAAATAGGGAGACTAAAAATAAGCTGAGAAATTATACCAGGAGTAAGCTTTACATTTGTGTACCTTTGTTTATGTTCACTTACGGAGCTGCAACACTCAAGACTACAAAGTCTTGGTTGCTGGTCCTTGATTTCAGGGCAAAGTTTGCTGTTTATTCCCTTTCTGAAATCTTGCTATGCTTTCACAATCAGATATTTTAAACAACAATTCTATGTGGCAAATCATGAGTTGCATATAAATTTTTTTTTTTAGTTTAAAAAATGATTACTTTAATAGCAGGTGTAAGGCAGAAGTTCTTTCTGGCCCTGGGCAACCCTAGCCAGAGCAGTAGCCAGAGAACTGTAGCCAATGTTTCCACCTGTGAACATTCCTCCCAGTGTTTAAGCACATTTGCTCCTATCATTCTATTTATACCAGATTCTTTTTGAGCTACTGTATTTTAGCCGTGCTCAAAACTGCATTCCTTATTAGTTAAAATGAAAATAGAGTAACTGATGCACTAGGTAGACTGGATTATTTCTCCTGTTTGTCTTAGCTACCTAAACATGACTTTTGACATAATCTTGTTGCTGATTTACTTTATTTACGTAATTTTTCAGGGATTCACAATCACTTCTAAACATCTTTGCAATATACAAAAGTTGTCTTACTGCTGTCCTTGTTAGTTCAATGTGAATAAATAAATCATCTTTTTCTTCACCCGAACAGGGAAAAAATTATATATTCTGGAAATAATCTTGTCACACTGATATTTGACTCCTTATTCTTAACTTTTAGTTCCCTCTCTTTGCTGATTCCAAATCTTTAACTATATTTAACTCGAAGCCTACAGCAAGCAACAAAATGGGAGAAGTCTTTAAAGCCTATACAGCCTGTCATGTCTCATATGTTTGCTTACCCAGGCAATGAATCAAATCAATCAATCAGCTGTCAGGACCACACCAAACCATGCTGGCATTTGTAGGAGAATGACACCCCATATGAACACTCCATGTAAATTTCTTGTAGCTCAGAAGAAACCCAGCAGTTGCCACATTTGTAACATGGCAACGAGGAGCACCCTGCCAAGGGTTCTCCCTCACTGGTTTCTGCCCTATGCACCCAGCCAAGGCAGCAGAACAATACTGAGAGGTTCCTGTCGACAGAGCCCACGGGAGCAGCATTCCCGGGATAGCACAGACCCCTCCCGACCGACTCCCCGCACGTGGTGCCTCTGCCGGCTGGCACCCTACAGCACTCGGCACTGCAGGCTCACATCCAGTCTCAGGCTGGGTGTATGTGTGGCTGTCTCAGTGAGGAAGGCTAAACAGGTAATCATCCATTGTCTGCCACTGTTACAGCCCTAGCAAGAATAATGTTCTTGTGGGCGTTCTGAAACTCTAAGTCATAAATGTATACTGGTTTTCCTTATTTGCTCTGAGTTCTTGATCAACAATGAGGGGAAGGATGACTAGAATGATAGGATTATCATTATTTTTTACTGCACCATCAGTAATTGTCGTGGTTCACAAATGGCCAGCAAAAATAGATACAAATGGTGTATGCCACTGAAAACTTTGGTGCCATTTTCTATCATTATATAATTACATTTGTCCTCACTGAAACCTTTGAGCTGTTATGTTTTAAACCAGCCATTTGAAGATTATAAAAATAGAAATGGACATCAGGGTAATTTAACTGTGAAAGAAGAAAACACTTCTCCACCAAATGTTTTTTCTCTTTTTTTAGTGTATTCTGGGATCTGCAATATTATTAAATTCCCTCTTAAATGGGCTTTTGAGTGAATAGGAGACCAAATGGATTGCACAATTTCCTAGTTTATTCTGCAATTCTGCTTAAAATCAGTAGTCATTAAAAAAATTTAAAAAGTCTTAAAAATTATGGGTATGTGTGACATCCATGTTTGCCATGCAGTTTTCATGAATTCCACTAATGACATCTGTGTATTTCCACAAGTATAATAAGAAATCATAACAGATATTGAAAATGTTCCTAACTACCTGAAAAAAAAAAATCTAAATGTCTTAGTGAAAACTATTAACATAACCACTATTAAACAACCAAAGCCCACATTTGCAACTTCACCCGCTTATTGAGAAAGGCCACTTTGCTCCTCCAAAGCACTGTTCTATCAACGTGGAGCAGGTAAGCAACTAAACTTTTAAAAGTGTCAACATTTATAATTTATAGCAGTGAATAAGGCTTTCAGCATTGTTATGACAGAAAAAAACTGACTGCCAGACATTCATCCTGAACATATTTCTCAAATTCTTCAATAATAATACCTGCTTTTGTCTATAAAAGTTACTTAAACACTGTCCATCCACTTCTATGTGCCAAATTCCCTTTTCCCCTTCTCGCGTTTCCTTCCTAATACTTTTATTTTAACCTGATAACCAACTTCAAGTGCATTTTACAAAATTAGAGCTGTCAAAGCTTGGAAATCATTACAGAAAATTAGAGACATGAAAGATAGTATGATAGAAAGCATGGGAAATAAATGTTTGGAGAGAGGAAAGGCAAATTAGTGACCTTACTAAGACAGGGCTCTTATCTGTTCTCATCCATCCCCAGTCCAGCAGCAGTCAGTCATGCAACATGCACGTAGTTTTGAATCACTGCAAACATAGGATCAGTCTGGAATTACTGTGTGACTTTGTGCTATCATTTTTCAGCTTGCTAGTGTATTTATAATTTAGTATTTGACTAATTCCAAATGAAGTAATACTTAGAACAATGCAAAACAATTACACAAACAGAATACACTGAAAACCAAGAATTATTTCTAATGTGTGACAGCCCAAAACATGTTGGTGCAACTACGAACATCGAAGTTGCTGTTCGGCTTCTTAACATATACATTTTCAGCAATGCATTAAAAAACTCAGTATCAAAATGAGTATCATTCAAAGGGAAGTTAAAATGTATTATGGATAAAGAGAAAAGTTCTAAATTGAGACACAAGCAGTGCTATTTTAGGAAGTGAACAGATGGCTACAGAAGAGCAGACCTAAAAATCAAGAACAATGTAGGGAGTCAGAGCAGGGGGGCTGGAATGAGGTATAACTGGAGAACTTGCTTTTCTTATTCTAGTGCACACTTTTTGACAAGCTGAAGATACTACAGATCTACAACAGAGAAGACATGAATCACATTTTTAGGTATTTTAATGACTTGGAGAGCAGTCTTGGCTATTTTGCTCCTCCTCTCTGTTTATACAATCATATGCAACCATTTAGAAAAATTGCAATACTTTGCAAAACTTCATATACTTTTTCTATAACGTCAGAAATACCAGGGAAACATAAAATTGGGTCCAAAATGTGGCTTATTTGCTTTAAAACATTTCTATACAAATATCTGTATTACAAACTTCTAAAGAATTTGCTAAAGCCAAAACAGTGTATACAAGCTTTTTAAACGAATACTAAATTTTTATCCCACTGTCAAATCTGTAATTATATTCCTCTAAAATTTGTAAAAGCTATGACTATCAATTAAATGTATAAAACCCCCTGTACCTCAATAATTTCATCTTATATTTCCAACAGAAAAAGGCAGCACTTCCCCTTCTTCCAAATACGAGATGCTTCCATGCCTTAGAGTACAGGATACCTCAATGGATTTAATTTAAAACCCCATTAATTCAAATTTACTTTTCCCAAGGAAAGGCAACAATCATTGCTATGTTTTTCCTATCCAGCTATTTTATTATGCAACAAGGCATTTCTCTTTGTGTTATAGAAACAAACAATATATTTATCTCAGCCTTGTGATTTCAATGGCACATCCTTGGATGGAAAGAAAGTGGCTTGGAAAGAACCACCTCTACTTATTGTCCATCTATGCATTTTCAGAGGTTTAAGGGTTTCACGACTGCCAGCCTATCTTCTTTGTTTTAATTTTAAGAACAGAACTGTAAAGAAAAACCCAAAATATTTACTTTCTCAGCACAGTTTCAGAATTACAATGGTCTTGATGCTTGATGCTTATGGTTAGCTGAAAAGCCAATACTAGACAGGACAAGTAGTTAAAAAGCTCTTACAGCAGGCATTGGCAGGCATTTCTGAGGGACACAGCTGTGTGCAGCATCCCAGCTGATGCCCCTGAGCAGCAGGCAGCAGACAGCGGCTGCCAGAGGAAGCTCTCGCTGGAGAGACACCATTCTGAGACCAAACTCTACAACATTCTGCCATTAAGCAGAGCTAAAAGAAAATGCTAAGTCGAGGAGACAGCTTCTGGCTTTTCCCGTTTATTTTTGGAGGACTCCTCAGCCTCTAGGGCCAAAGGCAAGGTGATTGCAGAATGCTGTGAAGCGAGACACCCTGGGAAGCATGAAATCATTAAAACACTCGTTTAGACAGAAGGAGAAAAGATGAGTGAGTAAAAATCTAAGATGAAATAAAAATCTTCTTTGTAGAACATCTTGATTATGGTAACACCTAGTCACTTTCCAGAAGTCAGTTCAGTAACATGCTTCAGATTCTTCCCCTTTTAATCTACATTTTCTTTTTTTCCCTCAGACATTATGTAATTTTAAGGATTTCTTAAGATTACTTCGTTCTTTGTACCCACCCTCCATTATAAAAAGAAGAATACTATTCTTCCAATAGAAACAGAGAATGCAGGTGTTCATCTCTGCAGCTCTCATCTGAGATTCTGCTTCACAGCCTTGGAAAAGCACCACAGAAAAGCCTGTATGTGCAAATAGATTTTTATCCTTGCTGGACACACTCCACTGTGGCAAAGGAACAGTTATCAACCATACACATCATCTCTAAACTTTAGGTGAGAATCTAGGTAGGCTGAGCTCATTCTGTCTGGCAACTTCAAGTTGTTAAAGAGCCTTTTTTTGGAAGAGTTGTGTAGAGAATAGATTGAAAAGAATGACTGACCCTCGCAGCCTTCACTGGGTTATTAAAATGCTTTAAAGCAAACTTTCCTAAGAGCTTGTCTAACTTGCCCAGGCATTATTAATGCAATATTTTTATTTAGCTGAAAGGTAATGAATTTCACAAAAGGCACACTGGTTACCACAATTCAGCAGTTTTCCCAAGTGTGCTATGCTAAACAACATTGACATGAGATAACAAAATAGAAATCACTAATAAGAAATTTGAATACTTCCAACCTTGAACGCTAAATGAGTTCTGTATGTAGAATTCTACCAAGAGCACCTCTGTTCCAGATGCAGGCTCCCAAAAGTTTTTGCTGCTGTCAGCGTTCAGATCATCACCTTTTATGCACTGTTTTAGCCTGCTGCTGGTTTTCTCTAATCTGTTCTCTGCCATAATAAATTAGCTGTTTTGTAAAAATGTGAGATAAAGGAAAAGGAAAAAAACTGGAGACACTGAAACTGTTACAGTGCCGAAATAGTTGCATAACAGAAAAAAAAAAAAAGCCAGAGCAGTGCTTTGGTTTTGATAGTTATGCTTCAGAAACACCTTTACTGAATTATTTTTCAGGAATTGAAATATTACTTCTGTACTATCTGAAGAGCAGTAGTAGTCACAGTAGGGGTTTAAATGCACCAGAGCTTTCAGAAGTGCAAGTTCTCAAAAACAGCTTAGAAAATATAAGATGGGATAAAGTTACTGCTTGTGTGGATGAATGGACGTGTAACGAAAGTAGCACAACCCTCCTTAAGTTACATATAGGTTACAGCTTACAGACAGGTATAAGGATCAGACACTAAAATAAAATAAATTGGGTGAACCACATCATACAGTCAGTGACCTGGTACTCTTTGATTTGGACTGAGTTGCAGAGTTTTGTTTAAACCTGTATAAAGTTAGAAATAATGCATATACCTGGCAGACAGGCTTGAAGCCTTTTGCATCTGTTCAGAGATGTATCTGAGTAGTGGCAAGGGAAAGCTACCACTGAAGGAACAACAGAGGCTTTTTCATCCGCTTACCAACAAAGGTCTAATCCACTGCAAAATTAAAATTGCAACCTGCATTAGAATTGGCTAGCTGCACCAAGATTTTCATTTGGAAAGCTATGACTAGGTGTTTCTTCTGTCCTCATTCCCCTCAGAAAAGATGATCCTCTTGCCCGTGTCAAGGGAAGCCCTGTACTGGGAGCTCCGTGGAAGACACTGTGCTTGAGGATTCAGGGAAGCTGAACTGGCAATGCACACCCTATCAGGCCTTGCACTTAGAAGCCCAGGTTGGCATGAGCAGTGTGTCAGGGAACCTGCTGGCACGGCTCAGGTGCCGTGACAGATGCCATGCCAGGTTCTTGGGAGAAATGATGGCTTGTTACACAAAATAAAAGTCACTGTGAGAGGTAAGAGGAATCTATCCACAGGCAGATATCCACATGCACAGAATGCTGTGGGAAAACCTACCTGGGGTCCATCTGAGGCTGCATGATTAAGGGGTTCCAAATCTCTGAAGGGATACAAGATTTAATTGCTGCATTTCTCTTTTTATTCTTCCTTATTAATATGGCTATTGTATCATGCTGTACATTGTCCAGTCTTAGTGAGATCCAAAAAGAACTCTACAGCATCTCCCTCCCTCCCCCTAGTGCAGAATTAATACAAAAAGTGAACAAAAAGAAAAATAGCTGAGCTATATGGCCCCCATGTCATCTGTTTCATTTTCATTATCTTTTTTTCCCACTCTGCACTCACTTTACAATTTCTGGGCTCTCAAATTCATATACAGCTATGAATGCAACTTGAAATATGCTATTTAAATATAATCCATATATAAGCCATACAGTTTAATACATGTATATACAGTTTAATATATCTTTGGCTGGCTCCTCCTGTATTATGGGGAAAAAAACTAAAATTCTAATGATGAATATAATGAAGTTGGAAACAGCATTTAGTATAATCACTCTAAAAGGATAAGGCATTGGGTTAAATGTTCTTTAAAAACATAAAAAAATAAAAATTACGTTTTGCTAAAAGACAGTCTTAGAATGATATACAACTGTTGATTAAATCCAAGTCCAAAGTCATCACCCAACAATTCAAACAGTATACATTCTGCCAATGCAAGGGAAAATGAAAGGACAAATCCAAGACAGTACTGTAACACTTCAGCCAAAATTTCAACAGACATTCTATTCTCTTCTTGTAAAGTCACATTTGCAACAGTAGTTGCAAACAACTAATTTCAATATCAAATGTAAACAAAATTTTGAGAGTAATCAGGAAAATATGTTAAACCCTGAAATCAAATTGTTTATTCAACCCTATGCAACCAATTGGAGACAACTGGTGATTACAAACAAATTTTGTTTTCTTAATAATGCTCATCAGAAGATCCAAAACATCTACCACTACAGCAAAAAATCTAAAATAGTAATGGAAGGGAGAACTTAGCACCTTGGTTTAATTATTACAAAAAAAAAGGGGACCACACCACAAAAGACAAGTAAAATTCGGCAGAACCACAGTTGTAAAAGTAAAGGACACATCTCAGATTAAGACAGGTTTCAGGATTTACAGGCTCTTCAAAAATTAAGCTGTTAAAGCCAACACTGTGCATTCAAATCTGACAGAAGTGATATCTGCAACCAGAACTATGATTACAGCTGTGTCATGAAAAGCACTGAAATACAATTTCCACTAAGTAATGAATACTTACACGTCTTATAAACTGGTAAAGGGGTAAAAAAAAGAAGAAGGCAGTAAGCACTTTCTAAAAAAAACCCTCCAATAAGAAGAGATGAAGATAGAGAGGCAGGAAAAAGAAGTACAAAGTGGGTAAACCAACACCAGAGGCTGTTTTTGCAGAAAAAACTCTCCCTTCTAAAGCTCCTCATCTTAAAATAACACCAGAGCTGGTTTTCTCACTTGTATATGAATTACAAGACTTATAATCCTAATTTACATGAATTATCTTATCAAAGCCAATGGTAACTGCTCTACTTCACTCTGTATGACAACTCACAAAACCTGGTACTATATGTTATGATTACTCAGAAAGGGACTAAGCATTCACCCAAACACATATTCACCAGTGCTCTAGAAATTAACATGTCACACCTCTGTAGTATATTTCTCTTCTAATTTTACCGTCTTTTCTTCTTAAAACTTGGCAGGGGAAAAGGGGCAGACGTTTCCAGTCTCTCATTTGGTTACAGTCAGTGGGCACACCCACAGTCACACCACTGCACAACTGCTCAGCCTGCTCCCACCCATGCAGCAGGTATTGTCATCAACTAAAAATCCTGAATGACAGAACAACTTTTGAGTATTCAGGTGGAGCCCAAAATAATGGTAACACATGAAATTTTTCTTCAAGTATGACTAAAATAAAACATGATTGGTTCAGAAGCAGAATTTAACTTTAGGTGAAGTGTAAATGTAAAACAGAATCATGGATAAATCATAGGGAAAAATGAATTCTGACTCCATTGACAGTCATCTCATAAAACTTGAATGTAGCAGAAAGTTAGTTATTGGTATGCAGTACTGCTAGCCAAAAACTGCAATAAATACTGCAGGCAGTCAATCCTGCCCATTCATTTTGAAAAAGAAGAAAAAGCCTCTTTCAGGTATTCCATTCCTTCCTTGTCCCCCACCTACCTACTGCCAATTGCTTCTTCTGCTGCTACTTTCTTGCCTAAGTAAAATAAAGAGGGCAAAGGAATGAGTACATTTCGACCCACTCCCCAAACAACCAGTCAAAATCCTGCTTCAGGGTGACTGCCAGGCCACAGGCTGTGCCCCCACATGCGACAGGAAGGTTTGCATTAGCTACAGCCCAACAGCCCAGCAGGCATCCTGCCACACACAAGGCCAGTAATACAGCCCCTGAGCACTTAATTATTCAAACCTGCCACTCCTCATCCTCCTTTGTTTGTTTGTTAATTACAAATACTTACATCTTCTTGGAGTTTGAGCCCTTCAGGCTTTATAAGTTCATTTTTTTCTTCATAATACTAACTAGAAATATTCCAACTTTATAGATCCCCCTGTACACAACTCCAGACTAAAATAGCTAGAGAAGAACATTCCAGTATTTCAACAGTTTAGTGCACTGAGTATAATTCCCAATGTCCAGCATTTGGTGTAGTAACACAGCCAGAAAAAAACCCTAAATCAATCCAATATTTGATAAACTTATTATGCTTATTTAATTTAAAATGATACAGTGTCTGTCTTACTGGTTTTAATCTTTTCATATAAGTCTCAATAATTAACCTATCAGGACAGCAATTTATCAGACCCAAATATTGGCCCACATAGCATCATCTCAAAAATCCAGTGAAATCAATGTGTTTACAACAAACAGAATGCAAAGAAACTATATGTGCAATTGTTTTAGCTGCAGTGCAGTTTTCAGTATTTTATAATGAAAATGTTTGCATTTATAGCCTTCAATCTGCATATTCATATGCTTATAACAAAGTCTACCTCAACTTTGTCTTTGAAAAGAGAAAAAAAAGAAACTTTAATTAACTAAAATCTTTTGACTAGTGATACTCATTTCCTAAAAAGTAGGACTAGCGGATAAGCAATTAAGAGGTAAGCTTTTTAAGAGTAACAGCTTGTTAAAGCTAACAGTTAGGAAAGGTGAAAAACAAGCAGTCTACAAATCAAACTAATAAAAACCTGCTTACTGCTCAAAGAAAATGAATTATTTATTCCAGCTTTATTGCAAATACAGTTTAGGAAGCACATGTTTCTAATACACCAATATGAAACACTCTTTGCAATACAAATTTGTTTCCAATTTCAGTATTTGCAATATATCTTTCGTATTAAAAATGGATGCTGTTCCTACCAGAGTGTTTGTAAGGACTGGCACAAATCCTCTGTAGAAATGAGAGAAAATGCAAGAAGCAGTGTTTGATTTACAGAATTCATATATGAAATGGAGATAGGATTTATTTCCAATCATGGCAATTTTATGTGCTAACTTTTTGTGCACTATTTAGTGATGTTAAAAAACATGCCTGCTTCTCATAACCTTGTCCATAATGATGTATCTGATGATTCACATTTCAATTCTAAACTCAGATTTTAAGAAAAAAGAAAAAAACATAATATAAAAATGACACTTTCATAGAAGACTCTTAAAAATTTTAACAGGTAGAGAAAGATCATATAAGAATGAAAGCTCAGTGCAGAAATACATCACAAAAAAACCCCAAACCAAACAAGCCTCCTCCAACATACAGCTTTTTCGGTCCCTGCTGTAGGATATTCCACAACTGCATAATCCTAAATTTGGAGCAATAAATATGCATTGTGGAGAAGGGAAATCCAAGAGCAACAGAAGTTGAAAACATTTCTTTGTTTCAATGGTAGCAGTAAACAATTGTCACTGCAAGTCCTTAACTCACAAGCTCATATACATCACTGTGAATTCTAGCAACTCAGTTTTCTGAGCACTCAATGAAACAGTGCAATAAACAAACTTGATTTTTATTAAATTAACACAAGCTTTCCAACCTTTGACATAATTTATCTTTTTGATTTACACTAACGAACTAACTTGAAAAACATAAGGAGCCTTTGTAGTATTTTGAAAAAAACTTTTGCAAAAGCAAGACATATAAATATGTTACTGCATACATCTCTGTCTCTCTTACCACAAAAACTACTTCATTATACATGGCAGTGATTTTCCAAGAAATAACAAGAAGGGAAAATTATTTCAGATATGTATTCCATGTCTAGAAGTCATCCCAGAAGAGAGAATACAGTTATGAGAGCTATATTAGGAAAGTAAAAATGAGAGCTTCTTCCTGACCTTAAAATACAAAATGTTCCTACAGTTTAACAGGATTGATGAAGTTCACATCTTCCAGTTACTCAGCTCATTCATCCTCTTAATCTTTGCTTGCCATGGAATTTTTTGTGTACATGGTAGTAGCCACAATGTGCTAGCATTTTCCAGACATCCAAAAAGGGATGGTCCATGCCCCAGGGAGCTCAGACCCTGTAGACAGACAGGCAAATAGAAGCCAGGAAAAACAAAATGAACAAATCAAGCTAAATATCTACATTCACTACTGGTCTCACAACAAAATTGACCTGTAAGGTGAAATGGTGATGTCTGGAGGGGAAGAACCAGCAGATGAATTCTTCTAGGTTGTGCCACGCATTGATGCTGCAGAGCAGAAAGCAAAACTGAGTCTGAAAAAAGCTGATGAACAAGCAAGTAGGAAGCTTGACAAGAGAAGCGTTAGCAGAAAAGTGATAGTTATATACCCTCTTTTATGTTTTAGCTTACCTTCTGCCACCTCTTAGCTTCTAAGTAATTCCTTTAATACAGCCCTAGTAGCATAATAAATCTAAATCATTTGGGTTCTGTCACCTTTCTCAAAACAGTAGTTCCTTATACCTCAACCACACAAAAACGGTGAATCCAACAGAAGGGCCACTGTTTACTTCATTGAGGATATCCATCAGAGAACGTGCTGGACTTAAAATGCAGTCCTTGTTGTGAGACTGGAAATCCAAATTAAATTTGTATCTTCTTTTCTAAATTATTTTTTTCAAATTTAATAGGTTGAATGTTGTACAAACATTGTTGCATAATTCTACATAGTGAATGATGTAACATATCGGGTTTTCACTAAGCAAAATAATATTCCAAAACCCTCAGAAAACTAGCAGAAGGGAGCTGCATGAATACCAGGTTTGTGCCACAACTATAGACTCCCTGTTTCTGTCCTTAATTTTTCCTTCTTACTTGCTAATAAATCATGACTAAAGTCTGCTAACACTTTTTTTTTGCAATTTTTTTTTTTTTAAATAAATATTTAGAAGTAAGATCAAGGCTCTGATCCAAAACACTCTAAAAGCTGTTCAGATTTCTGTAGTATTAAAAATACCAACATCCTGTTTGAACGAATTACAGATCTTATTATATGATAGAATCACAAAATTTCTGAGGTTGGCAGGGACCTCTGGAGGTCAC
Source organism: Rhipidura dahli (assembly GCA_013399225.1). Lineage (NCBI taxonomy): Eukaryota > Metazoa > Chordata > Aves > Passeriformes > Rhipiduridae > Rhipidura > Rhipidura dahli. The sequence goes on from VXAC01001810.1 coordinate 338,603, forward strand.
CTGACCAATCCCCCTTGCCTCAAGCTGGACTACCCACAACCCAGGACCATGTCCAGACCCCTTTTGATTCTCTCCAAGGATGAAGGGACCAAAACCTCTGTGGGCAACCTGTGCTAATGCCCAGTCTCCCTCATAATAAAAATATGTTTCCTGACGTTCAGAGGGAACCTCCTATGTTACAGTTTGTGCCCATTGCCTCTGGTCCCGTCACTGGGCAGCCATGAGGCTTGGACTTCTGAGCACAGTTTGTTCAGATATTTATAAAAATTGAGCCATCTCTTCTCCGGTCTATAAAGTCCCAGCTCTCAGCCTTTCCTCAAAGAGATGCTCAAGATTTGTAATCATCTTTGTGACCCTTTGTTGGGCTCTCTTCACTGGACCTGCATAAGGTTCTCCACATCTCTCTTCTACTGGGGAGCCCAGAAGTGGAAACACCAAGTGTGGCCTCACCAGTGCTGAGTAGAAGGGATGGATGACATCCCTCAACCTGCTGGCAATACTTTGCCCAGTACAGCCCAGGCACCACTCATCTTTGTCACAAGGGTGCACTGCTGGCTTCTTTCACCTTGGTGTCTACCAGGACCTTCATGCCTTTTTTGCAAAGCTGCTTTCCAGTTGCCTGTGGTTGTTCCTCCCCAGCTGGGGATTTTGCACTTCCCCATGCTGAATTTCATGACGTTCCTGTGTGCCCCACTGTGTGCAATCACAAAGTGCAATCCTGTGGTGTATCAGCCACTCCTCCCAGTTTTGTGTCTACTACAGACTTGCTGAGGGTATACCCTGCTCCATTCTCCAGATCCTCAATGAAGACATTAAACAGGACTGGACCCAGTATTGACTCCTGGGCTACATTTCTAGTTACTGGCCTCCAACTAGACTTCATGCCACTAGTCACCAGCTGTTCTACCTGTTTTCAATCAAATCACGTAAGTTTATCACTGGTCAAGCATGACTTCTCCTTGGTGAATCCATGCTGACTGCTCTTCTTGACCTCCTTGTCCTTTCTATGCCTGGAAATACAGGAAAAATTCAACTAAAACTCTCTTTACAGACCCCCTTTCAGGTGGTCAATGCAGTTGGAATACTAATGTACACTAGGTACTTGAGACAACTTTAGAGCAGCCAAGTGAGAGAAGCATCATGTATTGGGATGCAGTGAGCAATCCTAACGCCATGCTCTGAATTTCAACGGGTAATATTTCACAACAGGTAGCTGGGCTGCAGTATTTGTTCAAATCTGACCAAAGTGTTACAATTACAGACTTCTAACCAAGATTAGAAGTAAGCAGGTATGTTCATACCCACAAAGTCCATTTTCCAAAGGCAGTGTGCTAACAGGAGCTGATGCTAGAAAAAAGCATGTTTCTACATATAAGGGAAATTACACCCTTTATGGAAACTGAGGTCTCTTGCTGGCTGTATCTCAGCTCTCCTGTAGTGACCAAAAAGACATCTCCCTGTTCTCTGCCTTGGCTTCTCGTATCCTCCTATTTCCATGCTGTCTACTTTCAATGAAAGCTTGCCCAGCAGAGATCATGTGCCATAAAAGTTCATTTCTGATCTTAATTTGAACCACTAGGTGCTGCTGCAACACAGACAATAAATAATTGCAGCATAAACTGTCCCATAAAATTACTCAGGATTTTACACTGTATGTGACAAAATTGACCTTAGGACATTATATGAGAACTCTTAGTACTGTCATTCTTTTGCCACGCTGCAACAGAAAATGAGCAGTTCCCAGCCTGGGGAGTGATATTCTGTTTTTCTTGGACTACAAACTTTATTTACTGATTCAGCATTCAAAAGCAACACATGAAAATCAAGCATAGATAAGTCTGTCTGCCACTGTGCTCTCCTTATAAGCCAAATGTATATAATGGCCAGAAATATAAAAAAAGCTCACTCATAAGTGAAATTTCCAGAAGAGCATGAAGCAAGTAACATGCTGAATACTGCTAGTCAAGGTAAAACTGGCATCCTGGCTATCAGCCAGGACCTTTCATTTGGACCTCCAATCTCTGAGAAACCCTAGTTATCTAACTTCTCCCTAACACAACATTTAGTAGCATTACTAGCTTATCACAGCTCCCAGGACAAGGAGTTCCAGGATGAAGAATTCTTCCATTTGCATTCCCCCAGGCTGTATCAGGTCTATCTAGTTGTTAGCAAGTTTAAAAATCTAATAAATGGAGAATGGCCTGTCACTACCAGAATGATGTGTCCAAGAAATTGATATCATTTGACAGAAATGGTATAACACTAATCTAACAGGTATGTAAATATGATTAGTGAACAATGAACATAGTTGGAACTGTAAGACTCACACAGACAATGCAAACTGTGTAAAATATGAAATAAAACTGATGTGTTCTGTGGGAAGACAAATTACATATTTTAAGTTGACTCTTTCAGTTCCATGACACATAGTGCTGACACTTTCTACAGCTTGTTCTTCAAATAAAAAAAAGAGGGAACATGAGATTCCTATTCTATATAGTAACATTATCACCTCTTTTTAGAATGACAAATGCAACACCACCACTAACTGCCTTAAAAATCACAAATAATTCTAATGTTTTAAGTAGTTATTCGAGAGCATATAAGCAGTATACAGAAAAAGCCTGTCATACTCTAGCATAGTCACCAGTGTTAAATTTGTTTTATTGTCAGATGTTGATAGAACCCCTGGAGGTTCAGGATGAAACAGAGAACTTTAATGTGGATGAGAGTACTCTTAATTTCCTTGTAACATCATGGACTAAATTGATTTCCTTTTTGGGAGGGCTTAACATTTTCACTGCTGCTACCAAGAAACTCAAAATTATTCTAGAAGGAAAGTGAAAACAATAGTGGATTATGCTTTGAAACCTCTTATATCCCAATGAAAAAGTGCACAGCACATAATAATGCTGTCAAACCCCCCGCCAGTCTCCCTACAAGAAAGGAGAGGTATGAAAAACCAGCAGGTCGGCAGCTGACTGACTACACTCAAGCACTGCATACAGCTTTGAGTTCATGTGATAGCTGAGACGTGAGCAGAAATACAGGCTGGGTGGAGAATGGATTGAGAGCAGCCCTGCCCAGAAGGAGCTGGGGGTGCTGCTGGGTGAGAGGCTGGACATGACCCAGCCATGGGCACTCCCAGCCCAGAGAGCCAAACGTGTCCTGGGCTGCATCCAAAGCAGTGAGGGCAGCAGGGAGAGGGAGGGGATTCTGCCCCTCTGCTCTGCTCTGCTGAGACCCCACCTGCAGTGCTGCACCCAGCTCTGGGCTCCCAGCACAGGAAGGACATGGAGCTGCTGGAGTGAGCCCAGGAGAGGACCACAAAAGTTATCAGAGGGCTGGAGTACCTCTCCTTATGAAGACAGGCTGAGAAAGTTGGTTTTGTTCAGCCTGGAGAAGAGAAGGCTCTGGGGAGAGCTTACAGCACCTTCCAGTACTAAAAGGGACACAGAGGACACCACAAAAGACACTACAAGAGACACAGAGGGGGCCTTTTCACAAGAGCAGGTAGTGACAGAACAAGGGGAAACAGCTTCAAACTGCAAGAAGGTATGGCTAGATTAGATATCAGGAAGAAATTCTTTACTGTGAGGGTGGTGAGGCACTGGAACAGGTTGCCTAGAGAAGCTGTGGATGCCCCATCCCTGAGGGTGTTCAAGGCCAGGCTGGATGGGAGCTTTGAGCAACCTGGTTGGGTGGAAGGTGTCCCTGGCCATGGCAGGGAGGTTGAAATGAGATGACCTTTATGCACCTGTCCAACCCAAACCATTCTGTATCTCTATGATCTTTCTTGCTTCCAACATAAATTATTTTGCACAGGAAGACTTGAAGTCAGCTGTCATTTCTGGGAGTATATCAATTCTTATCATCTTGTTGAACATTTTTTAATACAATCCAAATAATTTGGCCCCTTAATTCAATTCATCTGTCAGCAGGGATGCATTGACTACATGACTGCATCTGAAGAATCTGATCCACAGCTTTCTTCCCAAGACAGGGAACAGTTGTTTCAGAAGTGATAAATGTAGACTGAAAAAAATTAAAATTTTCTCCTGCATCTGCAGTCTGGGTCTTATGGCTACTGAAGGACAAAGGCTTTCAGTGGAGATAGCCACCCTTTTCTCCAGAGTCCTGAAAAAGTTATTTCAACGGTCAATTATCCTACGTCTTCTTCTAAGTCTTCTAAGTATTTCATTCCTGAAACAGATCTGTCTGACATTTGCTTATGTAGACTCCTGATCCACAGTGAATCTCTTCTAAAGAAATCCTGGAAAGGAATCTGGAAATACTGATCCAGGACGACCTGATTACCATGCTCAGTGTAATTGCCAAACTGTCTGATTTTAGGTTTGGAGTTGGGCTCTTTTCCTTACAAGACTCTGGGACAAAATAAACAGTGTTGACCTGAAGCAGAGACTATTTCTCAAGGCTTTAAATAAAAGGCTTACCACAGCCTAATTTTTTAAGTTTCTTTATTCTTAGCCACATCACATTGACAATCTACAATTATCTCACAATCAACACTTACTTCTCAAACTCACTCTTCTTTTCTGCCATCTTCAGTTGATAGGAGAAATTTATTGTAACATTCTTCTAGATATCAAGTACATAAACCTGCACTGTGCATTGCAACAACTTAACCTTTCATGTCAGTCCAGGAAGACTCATATTCTTCTACATAATATTTTGGCCTATATCAGTGGTGTTTTCCACCTATTGTTGTGCCAGTGACAACACCATTATTATGCAGAACTAGAAGGACATCCTCCCAATTTTCCAACCTCTTCTAATTGTTTCTATTTAAACCAACATAAAGACACAGTAACCAAGGGATGCTGCAGGATAAGTACCAGTGTTCAAAACCTGACCAGTTTAACTAAGTTCTCATGTATTACCATTACTACTTGTTTGACTGAAGATCAGCCAAATTAAATCTAGATTTACTTTGCAGGAAAAAGAAAATCCAATCGGCTTAACAAAAGAAAGTTTACTCTTAGTGAAATCTAGTTGTCAGTGATGAATTTCATGCTACCTTTTGTTTGCTTCCCTGTTTTGAATTATTCTTTCATTAATATTTGAATACTACTCCCCTTTAGTTAAACAAAAATGCCTGGTAATTCCACCCCTAGCTAAAGGCATGCATAAAAATTTATTGTTTTGTACTTATATGGCTATGTGCCCAACTTATTAAAAATCCCTGCTACTTACCTACAAGACTGAATGCATAAAAAAGATTCTTTCTCTACTCCACTTCAAAAGAAACTCTTGAGATAAAAATTATATGCTTATGCTGCAGACTGCAATCATTTGGATCTTAAGTGTGTCTTTCATCATCTTTATTTTTGTCTAAAATAGTAAGTTTCTAAATGTGATCAACATCACTTCAATAGTGCAGAAGAGCTCTTCTGGATCAGGGAAGAATTTGCTTCCTTGGAGCATTAATTTCTAGCCTTGCCACCAACTTGCTACGAATCATTAGGCCTTTTCACATGTGCTGTCTGACACGGGCCTCCCTGTAAACCACTCCTAAATGGCCATGCCCTTCCAGCAGCTACAGTAAGCAAGAAGAAATCACTGAAAAAATGAAATATGTTACTTATATGAAGAATTTAGAATACTAGGCAGCCTCTAAGCAAACAAAATAATATTATGTTTTTGACCAGACGAACTTTAAATCTCCACTTCTGTGTTTGCCATTTGTGAAAAGGAGTAATACTCCTCACATCAGAGATGATAAATAAATTCCCCTTTCAGGCAAACTGATATGCTGAGATGAAAAATTATAGAGAACTTCCCAGCAAAACTCATTTCTTTTTAACACCGTACTTCATGAATGATGAAGAAGGCTTATTGGTCACAAAAAATGATGACATAATAAAGAAATGCAGAGCTACACATTTACAGCATTGATGAAGTTCACCACAGGAAGGGAAAAAAAATTATGATTACAGACTAACAAGATGTTCAAACTGAAGGAGACAGGCATTTTAAATACAGACTCTTACTGAATTTCATGTGCTGAGGTTTAAAACTACAACATTTAACATAGCTTTGAAATGCATAATTAAAGGCTGAGTAAGGTTTCAGTAATACATGGCAGAAGTGCATGCACATTAAGTTTTACAGCATAATTTTATTTTTTCTCTAATTAAGAAAACATACCTTGCATTATCTTTTGAGATTTTAAACACAAAGAAATCCAAAGAAGCCTTACTGGTTTTGATTAACACCCTTTTAGGTAAATATATTTCTGACACTGACCATAATTTTACTTTTATGGATACTACTTGTAAGATCTTCTATGGCAACAGTCATATTCATTTCGTCCTGATGAAAATTTTAATTAAATATTCAATTACACATTATCTGTTAGAAATGTATGCTGCTTTATATATCAATTAACATAACATTGGGAGGGGCAGGAGAATAAGACTGGGTAGCCTTAGTTCAAAAATACCTGTTTGCAGTTTACAAAAGACAGCTGAACAAACAGGAAAGGGGAAAAAAAATTAAAATCATTTGCTAAACACCTGTTATCTGTGACCATACTATTATTTTCCCCATATGTCTACATATCTCTTAGAAAGATTATTAGAAATATTCCTTTCCTGGAATAAAAATTTTCTAAGTACCTATCCATGTTTTAAAAGAAATGTTCATATTAAAAGAAAATAATTAAAATCTATTCTTAAAAACAGGCAAATATATCCTCCTTATTATCTCCCTAAATTCCTAACAGTTCCGCTCTTTCCCTAAGAGAAACCGCCAGGATCGTTTGTCCACAGAGAACTCTCCTTATCAGCGCCATCACTGTCACTAACAACTCAGTGCAGCTCTACTTTCATCTCATGCATACATCCCTGGAGATCAGGACTGCAAAGGCAAACACTGCAAGAGCAGTGCAGTAGTTTTGTTTCAGGGACTACTGCGGCAGGATTTCCCACAAACAGACATATTGTCCTGTCTGAAAACAACCTAAATACCAATCAAAGCAAAGCATTTATTTGCAGTATTCCAAATAAAAACATCCCCAGTTCCATGGGTTACAAAGAAAGAGTAACAGAAAGTTTAGAAAGAAGATCACATCTCTGATCTAAGGTCAAATTTAAGACCATTCTTAATCTTAAAGCAAATCTCATTCTTTGCACAATGAGACGTTTCCCTTCCATGGAGCTAATGAGTCTTTCCTATCTAAGACTTGCAACCCTATGTTAGCTGAGGATTTGACAGATTGTGATAAACATACATAAGTTTGTCTTCTTTTTTATTTGGATTAAATACCTCATTTTCTTTGTTCCCTCAAAATTACTGACCACCAGCTTTTTTAAAAAGCAGTTTCAAAACACTTCTGGATTACTCAGTGACTCTACCATTCTGAAAAGAACAATTATTTTTTGGAAGCCCGGATGCAATTGCCTTCTGTTGCAACAGCTACCAGAATGTTTTAAGAAAATTCTTGACATCCAGCTAGATGAAACTGTAAGCAAACAGTGGCTTTGCATTGAAAGAAAATAATTTTCTTTTGTACTGTGGACAATATTCCAAACTCAGTGTGAATGATTTGCATGATACAGATCCTAAAATTTGATCTATTTCATGCTTGTATTTCATATAAAAACTTGCACATCACATAAATTAAGAAATACACTTTATACAATCTACAGGTGGGGTTAATACATACAATTATCACTGGATTTTAATTTGGGCCAATTATCAGGAAAACTCATAACTTCTGACTGGTAGAGCAGAAATAGGCTTGAGATGATGTAATAGACATTAATAAATACCTTTGTAAGAAGAAAGAACTCAAAATGTTTTTTAACTGTTCATATATTTTTAAAATGCTTTACCTAAGGTAAATAAATACATCAGAGATCCATATAAAAGCACACTCACACTGAGAACTTAAACTTCTATTCAGTAGTTCTGAGCAGTGTCAGATATAAAACTTACTATGACCAGTTACTGAGTCTTCAAAAATGCAAGAGAATAACATCTCAGCCAGCTGAGACATCTACATTGACTAAAACGTAAACATTCTTTCAGTGTAGAATACCTGCTCTGCATTAGCATTTTATTATTAAGTATTTTGGTATTATTATGGAAGAACCCAAATATCAATCTATCATTCAAAATAATGTAATTCAAAAACCTACTTCAAAATGTTTCCCACCTGCAAATTGTTATTCCAAAACACAATGAGTATTGAAAAACTGACTCTTTGTGATGGTAAACCAATTTTTTCAACCAGATAAGAAGCTAGTACCTACAAAAGTCTTTCCTTTTAAAAAATCCTGTCACTTCAAAAGCAGTTCGTTTTAGAAAATTAATAAAGTCAGTTGTAAAAGCAAGGTGCCAGTTTCAAAACACCACCCATGCTACTAGAAAAACAGTTCTTGGCAACATCAGAATTCTCTGGAGGAGATGGCTAAGAATGGAGAGTCTTTAGAGAAGGAGAATTATAAATAGGCAGTATCTTTCTCTATGGGGACACTACCACAAAGTCATTCACCCTCCAAAAAGCTCTGCAAAGTTTCTTCAGCTAAAAGAGGTATGAAAAAGCAGTGGCCCTGCAGGAAGTAAATATTCCTGACTGACCAGATGCTGTTTCCATTTTCCTTGCATAGGTTTGCTTCCATGGTGCAACAGCTTCATAAGCAAACCCTCACTGCACTGTATAATGCATTGTATATATGTATAATGTTGTCCTCCTCAGTCTGTGAAACAGAAATAAATGACTGCATCCTGCTAAGTGAAAACCATCAGTTAGGAGAAAATACTGGGATTTTTACCTCCACTATACTTACAGCCTAGTTTAATTTACACTAAGAGGAACTCTGAATCCAGTATCATATCAGATATGAGAATGTCACTCAGTATGGTGGCAGAAATAGAGCTTTCTAGTCATGGGGTGGCTCAAACAGACATGAACGCCTTTGCTGACTTGGACATACATACACAAAGTTTCTTTTAAATCATGTTAAAACATGTGAACACTCAGGAAAAAAAAAATAACTCCAACAGTTTTAAATGTATAACTGAGATAAAGAAATGGCAAGACCAGCCTCAATTATTTCTGCAAATTGTCAGGTTTAAAAAAATAGTAGATGACCACCCACCTCCTCATCAATACTTTTTACACTGAACAGGGATGTGAGCAAAGGCAGCCACACTGTGTGTACACTGTGTTTGCTGACCAGAAGAAACAGAAGGCCATTGCCTTTTGATGTTTCTTATAAAATAAGAGTATTTGAGAACAATGGAAGTACTTGTTTGCAAAGGGTTCAGCTATGTTCACAAATAGTTTATTTATTTGTTTGTCTGTTTAAGTGGGGAAAAAAAAGAGTCTTCAATAAAATTAACTTCTCTAAATAGTATCTTTTTCTTGAACAGTTCTTCAATAGAAGAGACTTTCCTATGTGTTCTAGCACAAAGTCTCTGCCTCACCCACACCATCACATCTTCCTAGTTTCCAGTCTTTCCAACATGAAAAACAAAACCAATTATCAGACAGACTCTTCTCAAATTTCATTGTTAAAAAAGTTACCATGATTACAGAATTACTAAGAAGTACTTATTGAAGTGGAATGACAATACTATTTTTTTGTAATTTACTGAATGGTTGGAAGCGGGATACACTAAAAAACCCCAAACATAAAAACCACAGAGATTCAAAAATTCTCATACTCTTCTAGAGCACATCATAAACACAAATAATTGATTAAACCAATTTCAAACTCAGCCAATTCAGTCAATTTAAGAAACAGAAAAAGAAATGAGAACATGGATTTTCATAAAGTAGCTGACACTTGCTTCAGGAATGGCAAAACTGTGTGTAAGGAAACAAAATTGACTCCATGCCTCAAAACAGCCTACTGCTATCAGACAGGTAGATCATAATGAACAATACATAAAGCCTTCTAGATGGAAGGAAGGTAGGATTTTATGAAAAAGTAGTATCTCCCCCACTCCCACTTTTAATTTGTGAAATTGGGAAGGAGTATGTGTGCTGCAAAGAGGTATCGACTTAATAAGTTTATAAATTCTTTATAAAAGAAAAGAGAAAATACTATCTTGTCAGTAACTAACTATTAAATATTTTATTGGGTTTTTATAAATTGGACATAAATTTTACTAAATCTGGATGGTTATAATGTGCTTTCCACCGATCTAACCGCAGCTTTATGCCAAATTTACTTTTAGCTACCTTAAACTACTAGATTTAGGGTGTGATCCCACTCTTGAATCACCCCAGCAGATAGCAAATTTCTTTCCAAGTTTAAGTTTACAAAAATAGCACATCAACTACATGCAACCGTTTCTCCTGGGTAGGTCAAGCCTTAAAGGACAAAGCAGAAAAAGTGAAAGATTGATTTCAAATGGAAAACTGCATTGTTGGGAGCATATTTCAAGAAGATCCAAGTTTCACTTCAAATGGAACTGTATCTTCACCTGCAATTTGGCTGAAAATTTTAATCTCTTCTTTTCACATTCATCCTTTTTATCACAGCTTGTTCTTGCTTTTCAAATGTTTGGCCATTGTAAACCAGACATTATTTGTGTGAGCACAGCAAAAGCATACAAATTATGTACTTCTGATGGAGACCAGCTATCTTGAAACAAGTGCTTCCCCATTTGTGCCTTATTCTTGCACCTTGATATTCCAGACACAGAACAGTAATGGTTTACTTTTAAATTGAAAAATGTCGTATTTTTAATATTGCATGCACAGAAAACCTTGGGCGGGGGGGG
>VXAC01001810.1:349391-379562 GCA_013399225.1 Rhipidura dahli
TCGTCGATGGGGTGGGGCGGGAAGACGGACGACCACCAGAAAAAAAAATCCCCATAAGTTATCAGGAAGAATGTGAAGTGCCTCCATAGCTAATCCTGCATGTGATCTCTTGGTTTGCTCTCACAGTGTTGTAACTGAACAGACTGAAGCATCATTACTTACAAGATGCATGGGGGAAACCAAAACAAATTGCTGTTGCTAAATGAACTCTACTGAGAACCCCATGATAATGACAGCAGTAACTTTTTTCTTCTTTAACATGAGATCAAGAGCATTCTGTAACATGAATGCCACTGCTGTTCCCCATGTATTTAAGTAACCTTTCATTAAGAACAAAAGAATGATTATGCTGGGTTAGACACATGTTTGTTGAGTTCAGGCTCTCTTACAGTGGCAAACAGAAGACACCTCAGTAATATTAAACCCTGCATGCAGTGATACTGCTAAGGAACACCGTGTAAGGACCAAATTTTTCATAGCCCCCAATACCTGAAATATTTATCCTTTTTTTCATCAGTGAATGTTTCTTTCATCAAGTTCTTAAACATAAAACACTTAGTATCCACAACATCATACCACAAGAAACTACATTCTATGCTGCATGCCAAGAACCATCTCCATTTGTTTCAGTATCAGTATGCTAAATACTCCTTTTATTTGTTGATCCTACTTCTTGAAGTAGAAACTGGGCAGTGCAATGACCTTTCCAACATAGGGTGCAGTTCCATAAGACCCAAGTTAGAGCAGAGCACATCAGGGTCAGCTCCAATCCAGTGATCTGTATCTTGCCCAGCTGGCCTTCACCATGGGCAGCCACGCCAGGAGTGTCTTCATTTGCACATACTTTCCATGATGCTGATGCAAGAAATTCTTTAATAGGCAATTATGAAAAACACTGGACATCAAAAGACTTCTATGAAGCTAGTACTGATTAATGTTCCTGAGCAGAGGGGTTTTTAAAATTTATTTTAATGCTCTATGAACAATCATATAATTTGCAGACGGGGTTGCAGAACCCATTCTTAAAGCTGGGGCTCCAGCACTCGAAGCAGCAGTGAGATCACTTTCCTAAATCACTGAAAAATCATCAGGAAACAGTGTAGCAAATTGGCAGTCTGTAATAAAATGATTATAGTCCAAAGAAGCCAGGAGAACATAATTAGTATGCATGGTTTTTAATGCTGAACTAAAAGAATAATTATTTAAACACTAGAAATTACAATTCCTTTTATTGATTTATTTAAAATAAAACTTGTATCTTCTGTGATATAAGTGGGGAAATTCTCACCTAGGGGTCCCAAATATGCTTTCTCTATACAAATATAGAGACCAAATATATCAGGTGGAAGACTATCTTCCAGGAAAACTAGAGGATAATTAATTCTCAAAACCCATGATATGAAAAAGCAGAAAATTCGTGAGACTCCAGATATCTGGCGGGCTAGGCACCAAGATTCGCGTTCCTACTGAACATTTCAGTGCAAAGCAACATGCCTCACAGATGAAGCAGCATGTCTTAAAACACTTTCTCCTTTGACTTCCTACACTATGAATTTACTCTTGCTAACAGCATTATTAAGGAAAGAACTGCAGATGAGAAACCACTGGGTGAATAAACTCTGACACAAGATTACATTCAGTGCACACGTTTTATAATCAACTTCACCACATCACTTCAAGCAAGCGTATGAACCAAACACATGATATGAAACCTCTTTGTTCCCTAGAAGGAAACCAGTCCATGCCACAGAATATTTCAAAGGCATTAACATTTTTCTCAGCCCTTCCAATATTCGCCTCCATCCAGTAAGAAATGCTAGCTTACAGAGACAGGGAAAATAAAACCAAAAATATCCTGTTTAAATTGTAAAGTCAGGAAGAAAACTAGAGGAAGCATTTGACATCACCCAACAAAATCAGAAGTTTTCACTTAAACCAAAGCAGTGTTCTGAGATTCAGATATTTAAGCAAATTTTGAGAAGGAATTTTAAAACATCAACGCAGTGACTAGATTTTCCTTCCATGCATAACTTGGCAGCAGATAAAACATATTACAACTGTTTGAGAGAGTATCTGGCAGTTGAGTAGTAAAAAACCAGTAAGGTGGCACAAACAATATCAGAGGCAGTATCAAAGTACCAGACTAAATTACAACAGAAGGAGGTATGAACCCCAAATTTACTATGAAAAAATACGCACATGAGATGATTTTGCTTATACAGCGATATGTTTCAGAAATGTTTGTTTTCTTAAACATAATACTTTTGAAAGTCTGATTGTCTTTTTTCTAGTATAACAATTAGCTAGAAATAGTCTGCTTTGATTTTGATTTCTGATTAAGAACCTTGTGACTTTTTGTTAAAATTTTAGTGAAATTGGCCATCAGTCAGGCCTAGCATCAGTCACGCCTAATATGTTAATTAGAATTATCTAACCTCTCACCTGTCAAGACCTTAAGCAAGTGTTTAAAATGATGACTAGACAGCCACAAAGATATTACACACATCAGGTTTAGTTTAGACAAATGAGTCAGTTCACCACTAGTGAAGCATTTCAAGAACTAGTAGTATAAAGAATAGTTACAGATATTTATTTGAGCATCCTCCCTGTCATTGTGTAAGACCAGACCTTGTGAAGAAGAAAAAAAACCACAAGAAGTAAAAGACAACAACAAATCACCCAAGAATTTTAAGCAGAAGAGTTATAAAAGCAAATGAAAAGCAAAAGTTCAGAGAGCAGAAAATTATCACAAGATACAGAGAGCTAATGGACAAGAAAAGGGTGGGAATTTCACAGAAAAGTGGCCAGAGGTGTTTGAGCTATTTGTTTACAAAATTGCTTTAAGAATTTGCAATGCCCAAGCAACTGTTTGTGAAATTTTTCAGGATAACTGACTGACTCTTGATTAGTTAAAAAGCTAAAGGAAATAAGTAAACTCCTCTTTCACCTAAAGAAGTGGAACAGTACATTTGGGAATATTTTTTTTCTGGTTTAAGTGTTTTACAAAGATTGCTTTTTCCATCAAGAGCCTCTAAATGCATATGAAAGAATTCTGCCTTTACTAACAAGGCAGAGCATCTGCTGCTACAACAGAAATTCCTTTCCCTGCAGTGAAATTTTAAAGATTTTTTCTTCAAAAACAGCAAGATGACTAATTAGGAAACTTCGCAGTACAAATGCTAAACAGAAAATGTTTACACTCTTACAATGGTTAACGCTTCACTCCCAATAGGGTGCAAAAAAACCACAAAAAAACCTTCACGAAACCAAAATTCAACCAAAAATCAATTTAGCAAATGCAAGATGGATCTTCTCTGCTGTGATTTTTAGCAACTAAGTTACACAACAAATGTCTACTGGAGTTTTGATCCAGGCCCTGAACAGAACATCGTTTGAGAGAGGCAGCTGTTCAACATGACAGCTACCGCAACATCCAAAGAAAGGCAATGAGCTAGAGCTAAGATACACAATAAGGAGACATATGATGCTCACTGAAAACACATGCAAAAAACTTGGATAGTGACTAAACTTGGAATCAAGCTGAGATTAAATCCACTTTAAAAATAGACAGGAATACACAATTTGTGAGTTTGCACACTTGTTACTCTAAAGAATCTGATAAAAAACCCTCTGAACCGCAATGGCAAGACCACAAGTCAGTCAACACCTCGAGACATAACTTTCAGAATTTCTCCTTGAAATGTCAACAACAAAACAACTGCAAGAGGTCTGCATCTCTACAGCTTCCTTTTTCAAAGAAAATAAAACTGTAGCGAGGAAGCTTTGAAATAAGGAAACTCAGATCTGCTGGATAAAACATATTAAAAGCAAAGGACTTGAAAACAAAACCATAGCCTGTGCCTTTGAGGGGATGGGATCTTCCTTTCAGATTTCCTCTCAGTTTGGCAACTGTCATCCACTTTCTGGATTGAAACAAGCATCGTGCAGTTCTTTGAGATGTTTTGGAAATTCATCACATCTTAGGAGCCAAGTGAAGATTTGAGGTACTTTCTGAGTCACATAGCTCACTCATTAGTTTGCAACTGTTCATTGCAATAAACAAATTGCTATCAGCATTTTCAGATCTCCTGCAGCAAGCAAGTATGCAAGCATTCCACATGTTGCTGGATTCTGAGCTGCACATTTATGAGGTTATCCTTTCATTTCAGTCTAGCACAGCAAGACCCACTTCAATTCCACAACTATCCAGATGGGGCACTTAAGGACTTAAAAACAAACAATTTCAGTAATGAATAAAAACATACACACACAGCATCTCCCCACTATCAGTAGATTTCATCTAGGCATGAGGGGAGTCAAAACAAATGAGAATGCAATTATTCCTTAACTTTTGTAAGCTACTATTAATGGAATAATGCATTACAATAGAGATCATAAACTTTAATGAGGCATAAACACTGTTTACATAATATACAGAACAGCAATATTTACTTCATCATTATTATTTTCATGAGATGTTGGTAACTTAACACTGGTGCCCATAAACTTGCTCCTCCAAATTCACAGTTCACAGCACTAAAGTATCAATTGTTCTCTCCACCACAAAACCAATTTATTAGCAGAACTCAAATACTACAAAAAGCTTTTTACAGTTGCTGATGAGATTCAAAATAAATAAACAAAAAATCCCTTTGATCTCTACTGTTGTTTCTTTCTTAAATGTCACCATAAAACAGTGATGCAGTTACATTGTTACATTGCAGTTTCATTGAGAATTGTAACAGTAGAACTGTTACAATTCTCAATGAAACATTGAACTGTTTTCCAAATGTCAATTTTGACTAGGGGGAAAAAAAGAACACAAGGAACTTCCATCTCTCTTAATGGGAATATTTTGCCCAAACTCAGTAATTAACAAAACAAAACAGTAAAATATAAAAGCACAGTGTTTGCTGTAAAACAGTATTCTGACTTGTCCCCAGTAATAGAATAATTAGTTAAGACTATTTCTTGGAAACTCTATTACTTCTGCTACCAGCTCCTTGTGATACAATCTGCTGGCTTCACTGACCAACAGCTTTGCTGAAAATCCCCCAAAAACAACAGTTGTGCCTAAAATCTGATGCACCTTGTACATGATCGAAATAGCTGAACTTCACAAATGAACACTCAGTGATGCTCAATTTGCATTTCAAGCAGAAAAGCATACCTGCTAAATGAAACAAGTCTACAAACCAGTAGGCTTGCTCTCTAAATTCTGACAGAATTTTTGATTTTTAGAATTCATGTATCATTTGTGAGCCTAGGCATGGAGGCAAATGATACAGCCAAAGGAAAGATATCGATTTTTTTCTTCTTTAAAAATCAGCTTGCAGTAGGACGAAAAGTCAGTTCATATTTTGGCTATCATCACCCCACCTCACAAATATCTGAACAGCCCTACTCACCAGTCTTCCTGAAATAATGCAACTACACCATGCATTTTTCAAGACAAAAGCTTAGATGAAATGTCATTCACAAGTGTTACTTATTACCTGAATTATTTTACCTTACTGTTGCTACATGTGATTGAGAAGTCTGCCTTCCTGCACTTTTCCCTATGAAGTACATAAAAACAAGGAGAGAGACAGAGCATATCTGGAAGGCACATTCACTGACAGTCTGGTGTTCTGAATAAAACACTGAATTATGAGGTACAGTGGAAACATTTCTATTACCATCCAGTCCTTAACTCTTGCAACTACACATATTCTTTAAATTAGTTACTTTGGTCACAGTTTATTCCAGCTCTCTACACCATATATTGTATTTAAAATACTGCACAACCAAGAAGGTTCTGTTCTTAGTGTGTCTTGATTGCTGCACTTTGGCTCAATTCCAGCCTCCCCAACAGCAATTGGGCTTGGTAAGCTCTGCAGAACCTTTTCAGCAGGGAAGGAGAGCTCCAAGGCAGCTGAAGGTAGTGTGTTCATGCCTGCAGGGAGCTGAGCTGGGTGTCTGTAGCAGGTATGTAGCCTGGAAGACTTGCAAGAGAAGGCTGTTCAGGAATGGCCCAGAAGCACAGCGAATTAAAGTGCTCGTGTAACCATAGCCTCCAGCCTCCATCACAGAATGATTTCTTTACTAAGAATAGCTGAAGTGGGCAGAGCAAAGCCTTGTCTGTGATTCTGTGTGATTATATGGCTCTTCAGACCTTCATCAATAACAAACACCTAGGAAGGTGTGACCACCAACCAACTCAGACCTTTCCAAGGGTACTCCTGTACCTCCTGTCAGGGCTGCAAAAAAACGGCCATGCTGCCAACCATGTCCAGGCCTGAGCTTCAGATAAGAGGACACAAGAAACTGTTGCTACCTCAAAGCAATACCATACGAACACAAACTTCTCAGCAACACCATCAGAAACAGCAATTCAGGCTCCACCAAGCTACGTGACTAAGCAATTGAGGAGAAGATAATTAGGAGTGAGTTGTTGACTTGGAAGAAGCCTGGGTTTGAGAAAGACAGGTATAAGAAGTGAGACAGAGGGTCAGGAAACTGTAAAATCAAGGCATGTAAATTACATGATCACTGCTGCCTGGGAATATATGCCAGATGGCTCTGCCCCAGCTTCAATTTGACAAACCAAACCATCATCCTCATGTTGTAAAACCTGCTTCTGTAGTCAGGAAAGAGGGAACAGGAGTTTTCTCTGGTTGGCAGGGTGGATCAAGCATCTTGGCATTGCTGCGTCATCATGCTATACCTCAGTCTGTCTACCCACTGTGTCCTAATGCTTCCCAGACCACACCCCAATTTGCCAATCTTCAGCTTTAAGGATCTCCTGAACAAGAAGTGACGCCTGTGTATTAACTGCACTCAGGGATTTTTCTTCCATTCATTTGTCTCATGATGTCTCAAGGTAGCAGATGTAACACCCTGTGGCAAAAAATACCATGAACTGAATCACAAGATCTACAAGAGCATCCTGAACCTCTAAGCAAGCAAGGTGAAACCAGCATGAGTGCTGATGAATGCAATGCACTATCCAAGCAGCAGACAGACTGAAACAATAGTTTGTCTTTCTAATCTGTACAAATGCCAAGCTAACTTAAAAAACATATACCGGATTCCATGTATATGCTGTTGACAATCATCTGTGGAAACTGACAACTCTTCTCCTGGGAACACCAGTCCCGTAGTGCTGGAAATACAAATCCTCCTTATCTGTTTTGCATTCCACCTCTGCTATACCCTGCCTCCACAGAAAAATGGATATAAATATACCCTTTTAAAAAATATTCCTCCTAAAAATAGTTATGAGCATTTGTCTACAGATTGGTGAAATGGCCCAGCTGTACAGTCCAGCTTGCAAAAATAACTTCTGATGTGGTGTGAAGGATCTTGACTAGTAGGTGAAAAAAGAAGTACGATACTTAGAAACCAATTCTAGTATTCTGAGCAATATGGACTAACTTCAGGTTTTGGAAACTGCTAATTTAGAAATTTAGAAATTGCTAGATATCCAGCTAGAGCCTGAAAACTGTGCATAGTCTGGGCAACTGGAATAAACATCAAGAAAAGAGGCTGGATGCCCCTGTTCCTTCCAAGTATTAAAACTAGGGTTACTATATCTTCAACTAAACCTCAAAAGAAGACTTGAGTTTCCCCCATTAGTTTTGCTCCCTAGCTCCCCCGCTCCTCTCCCTGTCAATCAGTGACAATACCAAGACAAGCTTCATGCACAATAACCCAGTCACTTGCTGGGCCAACAAATTTACTCAGAGCACTGTGGGTCAGGTTTTAGTCACACCAGCAAGAATGAAAACAGGCAAATGTCAGGGAAGAATGGGAGACCTCTACCAATCATTCAAGTGTTTTAATACAGTGACATTAAAATTCATGATTTCGGTTTCCCATTAATCATGCCAATCAACAAGATGTAAAAGCGAGTGTTCTCCCTTTAAACTCACCATGCCTTCCACATTTCATTCGCTGAGTATTGTCACTATTCATCTCCATGGAAACAGTTGTGATGGGAAAAACTCACTGGTATATTGTATCACCAAGTGAATCAGACAAGACTAATTAAAGACAGCTCTTTCTAAATATACACACAGCCTGCAAACCCAGAATACTAAGAAAATATTTTCAAAACGGTCTTATAGGCAGAGTTTTATTAAAACTAGTAAGACAGACTCATGGACAGATGCACAGGATTACAGTACATGGTGCACCTATCAAAAACCTTCTTTATTTAAACCAAAATACTTCAAAATCTCTTGCTCATACACAATGCCTACATATATAATATTTTTAAATGACAGCTGGCAATTAACCACTATAAATTTGTAAATAACTATATATACAATGTTCTTTGCAAACTTTCCATGTACAATGAGATTCCTACACTTTTTCCAATGCTTGAAGACATCCCATGAGATTTACCACTAATAAAAATCACAAATATACTGTAAAAACACAATGACAAACAGGAAACAGGCCCTGGGTGTGATTACAAAGAGAGAGCTGCCAAGAAGTGCCATCCATACAGACATCCTAGCTTTTCTCTTGGATATTTTCACAGCTGCCTGACTGTTCTTTAAGCCATTTACATACCAATTCCTGTGGTATTCATATAGATTCATAAAATTCACTAAATATGAAAGGGCATGAACTAAATCAAAAAAATCACTGTGGAATTCTCCTGTTACATTACCACATTTTCAGTTTAAGTAGTCACTCAGCATATTAAGGGTTTACTTAAAGAGATTCCTCAATTTCAAGCTGACAACCAATTACCAAACAGCTTCATAAGCATTCAGTTCCTACTTTTGTTTCCATATTAATTAAAATTAATTTAAAAGCAATATAAATGATACTTTTTTTTTTTCTGTAATGAATATAAGCATTAATGTAGAGCAAGGAAAAAATATCTTAAATTTAAAATGACATCAATGTTACAAGACATTTCAAGGTCCAAAAAGAAATATATAAAGTCAGGAGAGAGGGAAGGTGTCTTACACAAAGAACACCTAATTAGTGCACCCTATTTCTTAAATGCAGCAGGAGTTTGACAATGTCTCTTCAAACACAAGCCATTATCTGTTCTGGTTTCTTACCTCAGGCACAGACCCACCCTAATGCAATGTACTGTTCCCATGTCCGGTGCTATCCTCGACTTCCCTCATCTGCCACCTTCTGCACCACATTTCATTGTACAACCTAAACATGTCCTTACATACCTATACACATTTTTAAACACACCCTAAGAAATCAGGTATTTTAGATTAATGCATTCATAGCAGCAAAATGAAAAGCCACCTCCAATTCAAACTGCTAGCAAAAATGCACATTAGTGCTTCATATCAATTAAGATGATACTACAGAATACAGTATTTGTCAAAAAATATATTTGGAATCTGACATATTAGTCTGATGCAAGACACTAAATTTTCATATATACAACTATATGACACAAATTTCATGTAAATGGAAGCAAGGTGTTAAAGTAATACACGTGCTTCAAATTTGACAGCCAGAAGAAAAGACTACCAAAAGATTATTTTTCCTGCTACCATGTCAGAAGGGATTTAAACCTTTTTTGCATGACTTACTGTCTTCTCCATTCAAAATTTTAAATTCCATTAATATAAATGGCTCTTTTTATCAGCTCAAATGTATGCACTTGTTACAAATAATGCAATGAACATATGGCTATGCAAAATAAAATAGCTGATTTCATAAATGAAAAAAATTCGAAGCAATTACCAATGACAAGTGCAACCACTTTGTTGCAACACCAGCATAAACAAGTCCTATTCAGATGCTTTTTAAAAACTGTACATAGGTTATCTACACAAAAATGTGTCAAATTACTAGGAAGATATAGGTATTGAAAAGAAAATTAATAAAACTGTATGTGAACAAAAAGAAAACAGAATAACTGGCATCTTAAATGCTTCCCAATCACTGCAAAACAGGGCACAAGATACTCAGCAAGACAGAAAATTCATAAGCACACAAAGGAAATACATCTGAATGCAGTATGATGTAACTCTGCAAACTCTCACAGCCAGGAATCTAACCAAACCAAAAAGAACCAATCCAAAAGTAGTTTGTTTTTCTCGTAACAGTCTCAAAACTAACACATGTAATTCTGGAAGATGCTTGATAAGAGGCATATATGCTAATGGCCTAAAAAACCATCAAATTAGTGAAGAAGCACAGAACCATTCAACTTTAGAACACTCCTGCTGTCTTCTTAAGCACTTGTAATTAGTCACCATCAGGACTGGGACAGTAAAGTAAAAAATATGTAAGATTTGATAAAATATGACAACTTTATATTCTTATTTAATACCAAATTATGATCAACAATAGTTTAACATGAGCTACAAAATTAGCTCATTTAATTCTGATTTCTGTATTCTCTGATCCTAACATAAAATATTATGCCTATTTACTACGTACTACAATTTAACATGAATGCATGGCTCAAAAGAGTTAGCCTGTATTGTTAGACAGGAAGTCCTTAAAGATTATTTCATTTCACTGTGAAATATGAGCACAAAAGAAAACAAACAAACAAATTTAAAAAAAAAAAAAAGGAAACCAAATCCCAACCAATGAACAACAATATGAAGAAAACTGTTTATGACTTTGCTATCCTACCAGAAGTCATCCATTTGGGATGCTTATGCAAATGCATCATATTTCTAAGAAAATACCTAAGAGCCACCTTTTGCTTGACAGAAGTATGCATCATATAAAAATGAAAGGTCCTTGCTTTACAACCCTAACATTCATTTTTCCACATACATTAAGAACTTTAGTAAGAAATTCTCCTTGCAAAAAAAATCCAAATTTTTTAAAATAACTGAATTGCTAATACTAAAAAACCCCACCAAACCTACATTATTAGAAGCCATGCACAACACAGTGTAATAGTGCATCACTGTATCTGAGTCTCACCAGGAGTTGCACTCATAACATTTTTAGCTGTTCAGCACTATTTGTAGGGAGTTCCATTTTTGGTAAACACTTGCATAAATCAACAGATTGAAAATCAAAAGCTTAAGGAAGAAAAGCAGCAAATTCCAGTTAAACGCATCTGAACAGATTTTTAAAATTATATCTTGCACATTCAGAAGTTTGAGATACACTACTGTATCTCCAAACTCAAGAAGTTAATTTAGAACACACAACAGTGATTCTCAAGGAGAAGAAATTAAGCTAGCCAGTGAATTGTCTCCTTCTCGCACCCTGAAAATCTTTCAGCAGTTTGCCCACATAAGTCCTCCCTAAGAGATCAGCAACTGCAGTAGGCCAGTGCAATGCCAAACAGTCCCAATACATAACCATACCCTCATCTTATTGTTTATAGAGATCATGTAACATCTTCAGGTCAGCATCTCCCTTTATTACTTCATTTTACACAAGCAAAAAGGGAGTTCTAAGCTGTATCTTTCTTGATCCCTACCAGCTACAAGAACCATCATGATTTCTTGAACAGTCTTTTCTTCATACATAAAGCCTACATGCATTATGAGATAAAGACATTCTCATGATCAAGTAGTACCTCAAATTTTACAGTATGAAAGCTAGCACCAGCACCAATTTTCAAGAATTCTCTCCATGCCAACATTCTGACATCTGACATACCTATGGATTACTTTAAACAAACAAGTAAAACCTAAATATAAATATATGTGTGCACATAAACATATGCAAAGACCCAGAACCATAACAGTAATACATTACAAGAGAGAATCTGGAACAAGTTTAATGATCCACAGTCAAATAAAGGATTTTGGTTATTTCAAACTGCAACTAAAGCTTTATCACTCACTTCTCAAAATCATGCAGAGATGCAGACATAAAAATAGGTAATTTTATCCTTCACAATTAATCCATATAGTAAGCAGTCTATATATTTATTGCAGTCCCTGTTTTAATAATCATGAATGACTCAATTTATAAGTTGCCAGCAAGGAAGACTTCTCATTATCGGTGAAGCAACATCCTGACAGAGGCAACCACGAAGCCTCTGTAGAAATACAGCACATCACATCCACCTTGCAAATTCTTATTCTTATATTGCATTATGTGGGTACCTAAAGATACTAAACTATGTGGTATGAAAGTGAGTTTGTTTTGTATTTGCTGTCACGCTTCTGTAAAAAGATGCAAAAGCAGAAAAAAAACCCAAAACCACATCCAAACTTTTTGTGGTAGTCTTGTAGGTTGTGGCCCATTAACCTCTTTCAAAACTGATTGAAACAAAATATTATTCTATATCCTACTCATCCAAAACCTGTTCTATGTTACCTATGTCAGTGAAGAGAATACCTACCATACTAAATACCTCAAAAAAGTAAAAATGCAGTAAAAATGCATCTTTTAGCTGATGCCAACATAGGTATTGCGTGCTCAAAAAAAACCCTCTACAGATTACAGGGAAGTAGAGATGAATAATTAAGAATTTTAACAAGGAAATAAAAAATTATGACAGTAAATAAAACTACATAGGAAATGAGACTGACCTGTCATATCCCTCAATTCCACTTCTGAACTGGTTTAAGGGGGAAGAAATAACATTAATTTCCTCTTGAGACCACCCACTCTAAAAAACCTGTCAGCCAATGAACCCCTATCATGGCCAAGGAATGGAGAGGAAATGGCACCCAAATGCGTGTTTTAGGAAGTACTCAGGAGCAAATGTTTAATTTCCTTCACTGTTATAGAACAGGTACTACCAAATTGAAAGTGCCTTTCAGTCCTAGGGATCAGAGGTTCAGGGAAACAAAGCATGATGAAAACTAGACACATGCTAGATTATGAAGTAACATAATACAGTGAAATACTTTTTCCTCAAAGGACTCTTTGAACAAGGCAACAGATTGAAAAAAAAATTCCCAGCATCAGAGAAGTCACGAAGAATGCAAATTTCTACTTGAAACATTAGGCCATGTCATGAGTGGAAAGGGGACAGGTATGAGTAGCTGAACAAACAGCTAAAACAATTTCTTGAATATCAGACTAAAAAGGCATATCTCAGAAGTGAATTTAAAAGATTAGAAAGGAAATGTCCTAATATCAAAAAGTTTCCATGGGATGCAGAGAGAAACACACGTGGGCAGCTATCTTCTTCTTTGGCAGATGTTCTCAAACATCAAGATGAAGTATTTAGTGTTTTGTGCAAAACCTGTTGAACACAAATTTCTGGCATCAACCATGAGGCAAAACTCAATTCATTTGCAATTTATTACAGCTTCTGTCTCGCTTGTTTCTGATAAAAAGCTCTCAGATCCAGCATGCTTATTTATGTGGAACACATATCCTTGAAAGAATCACCAAGCATCCAGAGCTTACACATAAGCCCATTCAGCAATTACTTACACTTTTATCCAACAGAACAGAACAGCTTATATATTTTTTCCCATTTACAGCTCAAAGATGGTTTACCTTTGGTGGGCAGCAAATGTGCCCTTCAAAACAACAAAGAAAGTTTGTCACACTTTGTGAGGTTCTTATACACCACACATGTTCATAGGATTCACCAGCACTAATGAATTAGTGGGCTTTATTCCACAGTGGAGGTTTTCAAATTAAAGGAATTATCTCAAGAAAGACTTCATTTGTCTGTATTTCAGATCTAAGAAGAAGAAAAAGCACCATATATTTAGACTAGATTTTATTTAGACTAGGTATATTTCTAAAATAAACTTCTCAATGGTAACTGAGGAGTTCTAATAATCTCAGTCCAACTTTCAAGTTTGGTACTATTGACCTACCACTAATTATATAGCCAGATCATTTTCTACTGACTTTTCTATTTACTTTTATTGAATATTTTCTTAAAACTAATGTTTTCTCAAAGGGAAAAAAAGAAACCTTCAAGAACTATTTTTGGTTCTGAATAAGCAGTTTGTTTTAAAAATATTGTTACTACTACAACTTCTACCTGTTGCAAGCAGCCCTGAGTAATTGACAAAAGCCTAGAGGTGTCCTGAGTACACCTGTTCCACCAAAAGGGAGGAGACCAGTGGGGAAAAAACCCATCCATTATACACCAGGACAGGCAACAGCCACTACAGACCATGTACTAAATCACATAATGAAACATCAGTTCCTAGCACAATTCATAAAGTAATTTTGAAGCATCTTGGAACTGCCAGTGTATTTTCAGGGCCATTTAGAGCAGCTAGGCATTGCTAGGTATTAATAATCCCAGTAATATTCCTCAAATACACAGAGAGGTAAGTAGGAAACAAAAGACACTAGAGAACAGGATTCCCTACAAGGAGGTTATCTCTTCCTGTCAGATAATGCAGATTCTATCATCTTTGCCCAGGTATCCACCTGGCAAGGTGGAAGAAACACTGGCATTCCAAATACATAGATCCCCTTCTAGACGTGCTTTTCATGTTTGCATTAGCAAGCAAGACTTGGGTCACAGATTAACAGGATGGTCAGCACATGCCAGATTGATGTGAAAGTTTTGTACCACAAAACTTAAATCATTTTCTCTCAGGATATGTGTAGAAATTTAAGTCTTTTAAAATTTGATCAGATGAAAGAAGTAATTTGGCACTTAAGGGTTTCCAGGACAAGTTTTTTTGCCTGATCATTTGAAGAAATGGCTTTCAAAGCCAAAGAACAAAGTAATGAGTACACTTTGTAACTTAACTTTAGCAGAAATGTCAGCTTGGAGTGTCAAATTCTTGTCTCTTGCTCCCACCTTGACTGTCCCTTTCACTGTGCCAACAGAACAATTTCTGCAGCAACTTCATAAGCAACAGATAAGTCACACAGTCACTAAACCATTAAAGAAATCAGAAAGGATAATCTAACTTACACGGCAGCTCCACAAACTGCTGTGCTGGCACAAACAGGGAGTTGGTCTTGGTATGGTAACAAACAACCAGTAAAGGAGAGGGAGAACAACAATTGCTACAAAAGGAAATGTCATACTTTCCTGTTCAATCTTTGTGATTCCAATGCTGCTTTATCTTCTGAGACAATTCTTTATCAAATTTCAAGCAAGAAAGAATAAATTTTAATGAAATAAGTAATTTAGAATACAGACAATAGTCCATAATCCTTGTAATTAGAAAAAAATAATATGGAGTTATAAAGCTGACTTTACCCACAGCGGGATGCAAGAAGTAGGGTGTGATATTAAAATATGACTCAGTGACCCAGGGGATACTCTGTAAGGTATGTCATGTATGCTTGGCAATTCAAAGCAGAAATACTAATCTCTATACTAACATTAACTGTGCCTGGTTCATGTCCCTGTTGTATGATTTCTAGAAGCATTGCCATTAAAAAATTAGTCATGTCTCTGGAACAGTTTGCAGGTTGAGAAGACTAATTTACTATCTGTAATTAGAGCTATGCCCATGTTATCAAGATGCAACACCAGGCACAGGAAAATGATCCTGGAATAGAAAGCTTTACTTGTGAAGATCTCTGGAATAAAAAGATCCACTTAGGATATTACATAAGAGAAAACAGTATCTGTAAAAACTGCACTTATTTCAGAAAAAAAGTCAATCTAAACAAGTCAGAGAACATAGCAAAGGCTGCTCTGGACTCTTCACAGTTCCCTTGAGATTCTAACAACCAATGGCCACTCCTGTCTCTGCTCCTGCCAAGGTAATGCTCCACAAATCAGAAGTCCTTTTCTGTCCCTGCCAACAGTTTCAGTGAATGAAAAAGCAAAATATCTGCAGCTGTTATGGAGTTTTTTTAACATTAGAAGTTGAGAAATAGACCTAAGGGAGTCTGTCTGCTGCAGAAGGCAAGACTGGGAATTGCACTGTTTTAAGTATAGTGAGAACAGTACAAGACATGGGCAAAGCATAGCAACAATAAAGATGGTAGATGCATGTCAGAAATAAAATTGAGTTATTTGATGGGTGTGGAGGGGAGATCCTTATTCAAAATTATTCATGTAACAAAGGCAAATGCATATGTAACTGCAAATCATCCAATTACACACTACTAAAAATAAGACTTTATCAGTAGAAAATTCAGTTGCCTGAACACAAGTGTCAATAAATAGCTACTCAGTATAACAAACTCATTTTACAGGGGATTTAAGAATTTCATTAGAGCAAACTAACTCCCTAAAAATAGTCTTTTTCTTTCACTTAGCAAATTTGAAACTAGAACTCTCTCACAGCCAGTCTCATGAGGGCTACATATATGACCATCTTTCATACTACATGAAAGAATTTTCAACTCAACAAGCAGATTTTTTTTTCTCACACAAGAAGGTATACAGGCATCACTAGTGGGATTTAAGCAGTAGAGGACACTGAGGAAGGCAAAATTCAACAAAAATTCTATTTAAGAAAAAAATTACTACTACTACTGCTGATGACTGTAAAGTTATGTTTAAACAACCTCTCAGAGGGAAAAAAAAAATCAAAGGAGTTCTGTTGTTAGTGTTGTTTTTGAAAGACAGCACACTTTTAGCATTCTCAATTTTCTTCCACATATTTTCTGGCCATGTAAATACTATGGCTCCTAGGAGCACTGTTCAATTTCTGTCTGGGCAGATCTTCTGTTTATCTATCTAGGAAATATCAATTGCTTCAAGATTTCCCTGTCCATTGCTGGCAGATAGTATCAAACAAATACAAGAGCTTCAGTCTGGTCTAATGAAAGTCTCCAGTGCTCTCACATCCAAAGTATACTTGTTCTATAGGTGCTTTAGGCATGGACAGGTAGACAACAGTCAGAACAGGAACACAAAGTCCACTTTGGAAAACAAAGTTCTAGTTGCCTACTGTTATGTTCTAGGAAGACAAATCAATAGCAAGTATTCCATTTATTTTAAAGGATAAAGAACAGTCCTGTAAGGGGAGGACTTACGTTTTTAAGATTACTCATTTCTATTCTCAGAAAGATTGACTACTGAATCCATTGACCCTAACACAGAATACAACAGTCAAAGAAAGAATATTTAGATTTTATTAAGGTGCATTAATGCATTGCCACTTAAAGCTGAAACCTCCTCCATAATTCATTTGTCTCAACTACCATGTTTTAAAGTCTAATGTAATTGGTACTATTCAGCTCAAACAGTAAGTTCAGATTTCTCCTAGTCTGCAGAGGTAAAATTATGTTTATGACTGACTAGAAACACAAGTATAAGAACCTGTTTAAAACATGCTCTCCAAGCCCTGCACTTTGATAGGAGTAGGAAGGTTTATTGTGGATATTTTTCCAAATCCCTTTTACTTTGTCACATTTTGCTTAATTACAGACAAGCAATATAAAAACTCTATACCACTTAGAGTTCCATTAGCAAAGCAAATGCTAAAAACATTCTCCCCTCTGCTCTTCACAGCAATTTGAAATGTGCTTATCCACATACTTAGGGATAAGATGCTCTCTTCCTAGAAGATGACAAGAATGACTTGTAGAACATACAAGTAAAAACAGGCAACAATGGGGAGAATAAAGGCATCACTCACTAACAAGAATCAGGAAGACTTGTTTGGCTGAACATAAATGACAACAAAAAACATCCTATGGGTATTGTTACTGAAAAAGGAAGTTCAGGAAATCAAGATTCTTCTGGTGGATGGGTAAGAACAACCCAGTAACAGCGATACAGAAAAGACTGAAGCTCCCTATGTCTCTTTTTCTCCTGTTCTGTACAGACACAGTCTGCTCCCAGATAACTGCAGGTACTGATAGGTTTGGGAAAGGGCAAGGAAATCAACAGTACGGGACCAACAGTTTTGGAATACTTAGTGTAGCCGTATTCAGACCCTTGGAGCTAGAAGGCATTCACCTTAAGGTAGCTGAAAAAGTTGGCCAATGTGATCATGAGATTGCTACCAGGTACCAAAAATTCAAACAGTTTAAGTGTTTTAGGGGTCCTAAGGTTTCAAAAAAGGCTAATCCCTAACAAAGGTGAAGAGATGAGACCCATAAAACAGGCCAGATAACCTGAACTAGAAAGTACCAAAGAAGCCCACATGAAGCATGCTCACCTAGAGTCAACTTTCAAACGCAAGATGGACAATAAAGTAACCAGAAACAGCCAACACTGTTTTACCAAGGTCAAAGTACACCTGACCAACCTGACTGCCTACTTTAATGATATGACTGCTTAGGTAGCTAAGTGAAAAGCTACAGATTTCATGGAATCAAATCTTAGTGAGGTTTTTTCGGCACTGTCTCATACAGCATTGTCTGGAAGCTGAGAAGCACAGAGTGAAAGAGTAAACTGTTAGGTTGAAAATTAGGTATCCTGCCTAGATCAAAAAGTAACAATGAATGAGTCAAAATTCACTTAGCAGCTTGTAAAGACCAGAAGACCAAAGAGGTTAATATTGGGGTCCAAGTGGTTGATTTTAAATTGTTTTGTAGATTTTTCATTTGTTTTTTTTTTTTTCTTAAATCAGCACCCTGAATGATGAGACAGCCTACACCCCAGAAAACTTGTGGAGAGCATTACATTACAGGGAGTAGCTAATCCAATGAATGTCAGAACTTCAATCCAGAGAACCCAAAAAATATTGAGGACTAAGCAAAATAAGAAGGGTGCCCAACAGATTCAAGCAAGTTACTGTTCCTTTCTACTCTGCACTTGTGACCCTGCACCTGGAACAGTGTGTTCAGTTTTGAATCTCTACCTGAAGAGTAATGTTGAAAAATTAGAGAGGGTCTAGTAGAGAGCACCTTGACGGTCAGGGGCCCAGAGCACATGCACAAAGAAGACAGACTGTGGGAGTTGAGCTCAGTCAATCTGGCAAAGAAGAATCTAAAATGTTACCTAGTAGCAACTAAAAACCATCCAAAATGTAATTATAAATTTGATGGGTCAGTGACAACAAAAATGTGGCTTGGCTGTTCAGATTCAGCACAAGACCTCCAGAGGTTCTATCCAAACAATTTCGATGATTCCATACAACAGCTCATTGTTCCACAAATTCTAGAGACAGTGATGACTCATTTTTTAAGTCAGGCAAATTTTCATTTCTACAAATGTATACTTGTTTATAAGTTACTTTAAAAGCAGTCCCATTATTAAAAAACTCAGTCATCCTAGGTAAATATATTAACAACACTTGAGCTTGGGAGACTGGAGAGAGCTTTTTTTAAAAGCAAAGAAGCATGTTTGTTACTTGTTAAGCATCCTTATACATGTCCTGGTTTCACCTGGGATAGAGTTAATTTTCATCTTAGTAGCTGGTACAGTGCTGTGTTTTGGATTAGGATAAAAAAATACTGTTGATAACACACTGATGTTTTCGTTGTCACTAAGTAGTGTTTCTCTAAATCAAGGATTTTTCAGTTTCCTTTGTTCTGCCAGTGAGGAGATGCACAAAAGGTGAGAGGCAGCATGGCCAGGACAGCTGACCTAAACTGGCTAAAGGAATACCATGTCATTGAGGCTTATGCCCAGTATACAAATTAGGGGGAGTCATCTGGGACAGGCTGATCACTGCAGGGGGGCAGGCGGGGCATCAGTGTGGTGCACCACTGTATTGTGCAACACTTGCCTCTTTTCAGTTTTATTCCGCTTGGAATAAACAGGGGTTTATTCCTATTGGGATCAATAATAGAGGAAGGTTAATGGTTTATGAGGGGTTCCTGTACTTGAGATTTCACAACAATTGTTTATCAGGGTAGGCCTTGGAGAGAAGCCAAGTAGGAACTATTATGGCATACACGGTGCTTTTGTTGTCTTTGTTTTGTTTTGGGAGGACTGGCAGTTGAAACCAATATTTAACCTTATTAAGGGGTAGCAGGTTTGGTGTTGACCTCTGCTTCAGGGTCGGGTGGTTGTTGAGTTTGGGCTTCTCTTTTGTATTGTTAGTGTTATTTATGGGGGGTTTAGGTGGGATATTGGTGGTTTCTGTTAATTCTTGTTTCTTTAGCAGCAGGGCCCTTTCCTGAGACTTCAGGGGATTGACAGGTTCTCTCTATCTCTCTCAATTCCCGTCTCCTCCCCTCCACTCCCCGTTATTATCACTGTCATAATTAGTATTATTTTATTTTATTCTGTTTCAGTTATTAATCTGTTCTTACCTCAATCCATGAAGTTTATTTTTGATTAGATTCTCCTTCCCACAGCAGGGAGGAGGAAGGGAGGGGAAAGTGAGCGAGCAGCTGCTTGGCTACTTAGTTGCTGACTGGGGTTAAAGAGCAACAAAGGTACTCCACCAGACAGACGAAACTGAGATCTGCAAGCATAACTACGTTCTGCTACAGCATGACCAAATCCCACTGAGACCTTTGCATAATCATTGACCTTAAACACACAAAACCATGTTGCAGCAAAAACATATAACTTTATCAACAACAGAGAAGTTACTCAGCACATTTAGATAGGCTTTTCCATAATTTAGAGCAATCAACTGTTGTATTTTAGACGAATTTGTTTGATTCAAATAATTGGTGAGCATTGTGTCAATTCATCAGAGGGACAACAATCAAGAGGTCTGAACAAAAAGCAAGCACTATTGCATTCCTGAAATAACAGGACATGCTCCTCTACCCTGAAAAGCTACTGAAACCAGCATGCAGTTCTGTCTTCAGAACTCTAAGAAAGGTGAAAGAATAAAGTAACAAATGTACAACTGCAATCTGTTCTTTCTTATGGATAGTATTATACCATTGCATCTTACCATCTTTAGACTGTTTTGATATATGCCTTTATAATTTTTATTTTAAAAATTACCACTTCAAAAATCTAAAATACGCCAAAGGCATGCTTAGCATTGTAAGATGAAGTTTTACATTTAACACATGCATGTCTCAAAACCGTCTTTTGATACCATCTCTCAGACTAACTCTAAAATTCTATGCAGAACTCCAAAATTCTGAGCAGAACAATGGGCTGTGTTTTTTAAACCAAAGCTCTTCATCTCTAGAGCACAGATCCAAACTGTCACAAAAAACCACCACAAGCAAGTTACAGTGTCCAAACTGTCTTTCATGGAATATGAACACATTTTTGAGAAAGCATAGGTGTTTCTCTGACTGCACACTCTAGACTTGTTCTGTGCAATCAAGTCCATGGCAGCACTACCCCAAAATGGTAAAAAAACCCCAGCAAAATAAAGCAAAATGAACTTTATTTGTTCAGTCACTTGCATAGAACTGCAAACTGCAATTCTTCTTGAAAAGCATCCGCTCCCTTTCACAAAACTACCTACAGCCTGCCAATTTTGGGATGGCAAAATTTCTTACGAAGTAAGAACCAGACGAACTTTGTTATTACTGAAGGGAAAAGCATATCTTGACAAGCAGGCTGAATTAATGGCATTCTTGAGAGCAATATTCAAGTAAAAAATGCAGGAGGTTTTTTGATAAAATGTTTATTTTGAAGATACTTAAACTTGATGCCAATTGAATAATTTCTATCTACTATAAAATTTCTTTCCTGTGCCTAGAGATCAAAACTGTAGTAGAACGATGGTTATACACAGTACAGGAAGGTTATATTGCCAAAATCTCAAGGCCAAGATTGGAAGCAGGGGAATGGGCATCAAGAATACTGCCAAGCCTTCTATCCATCTATTACTCAACTGGCAAGAATTTCTACTACTTGATGAAAATAAAGCTGAACTCTTTTACTTCCTTGCCAAAATTAGGGCAAAGTCTGTAGCAGAAGGCAGGAAGCCAGTATTTACAGATGGCCAATGTGCTGGGCAACCCTGTTCTGGTTAAGATCTGCTTTTTCCTGCACAACCTTATCAAAGTATGATGCTACAGATGGACTGAATAAGCCTAGGTCTACCCTGGAGTTCTGAAATGCAGAGCTAAAACAAACACAGTCACTTAGGTCATTATTTATTTACAGGTATTTCAGATCACATAAAACCTATAAGGGGCTGGGATTCCTGAACACACTCTATGCACACACCAGCCAACACCACCGGCCTTATTTGCCAGATCCCACAGGGTCAAATGCCCAAGCAGCATTTCACATCTTGGAGAGCTATGGCACAGATTCTGCCTTCATCTCTAAAGGCAAAAGAATGTGTGGAGGATGCAGGTGATACTTCTGGCATCCATCATCATCACACCACATTCTCACACTGACTGCAGCTTTTCCCCACTGTTATTGAAAAGAATTTCGTATTCAAATCAAATCTTTTGTTTGTGAAACACAGTTCCCAGGTTCAATTTCTCTAGCTGTTCTGCACCCCAGAATACTTTATGTTTATTACTCCTGATTTTTGACTCTGATACATGACAGCATTTCTAAAAACACATTTATACTTTTAACTCATAAATATTAATGAATATAAATGCTATTAACACCAATCATAAGCAAGTACTACAGCTTAACAGCAGAGTAACACTGTATGAGAAATCAGCATACTAAGAAAACAAGTTTACAAATAGTTAGCTACTTCAGTACTTTCAGACTTGCATCTAATTCTCAGTAGCTTTTAAAACATCAACAAAATCCTAGTGTAAGTCATTTGCAGTTCATGTTACACCTCTGTTATTTGCCTTGAATTCATGTATGTCTGTGACAATCTGCAACTAAACTTTATTTACCATTTAGGGTGCAAATATGCTGGCTGTTTGCTCTGTAGTCCTGCAATGCAGTTCACTTGCATGCTCTGACCGCTGACAATCACACAGGCAAACACAAAGTGCTGTTACTTTGCACTCTGCCAACTGTATTCACTTGTTCCCCCACCACTTAGAGCACAGTGCTGTGAAGACTTACATATTCATTTCCGCTGAGAGCACCAACATGTTTAATTGAAGTTAATGGGAAAATTCACAACAAAATGCTAAATGTGTGTAAGTAATAAGTCTTCACAAAGCTCTTCCACTCCTAAATTTAGAACATTTAAGCAGCATTTTTTTCTAGTGTAAATATACTTATAACAGTATTTAAGCATCTGTAAAACAAATTAGACATTGAGTGTGCTTCCTAATTCTAAATATGACTTGCATTGCAATAGTAGCTGGTGGTCCCAAGTTAGATTAGGATTTGTAGTCTAAAAAAACCAGACAAGACAAAGACAATTAAGCAAAAAGGGTTGTATTACATAAAGACTGAATAAAGAGTGTGATGTTTTGCATTCCTATTAATTTCAATGTGACGGTGCTTATTAAAAGATACTTCTGCAAGGAGCTTAGAACACAACATATTAACATTCACCATTCAATTCCTCCCAAGTCCTTGCATTCTATTTCTGTCTTTGGCACCAAGTATCCAGCCTATTCTTACAGAGAAATACATCCAGCAATTCAGACAATTCTAGGAAAGTGAACCACATTCACAACTAAAGACTAAAGAAATACAACCGTTTTCAGCCTAATCTGTTAGACAATTCCTCCCTAACCCCAAATTAATAACCCCAAGCTTAAAACAAAGACTACTAGTAAGACCACATAGCTTTTAGTATCATTAAGAACAATGGGAAAGTCTCAGTTTTAATGGCAATCAATATCAAATGTATTTTACACAGTAAGTGTTTTCAAAATCTCAAAGAAACCAGAACCCCTAAATATTTGTCATTTGCCAAATCATTTTTTTCATACTTGGGCAAATCTGTGTGTTAATTTCCATAGAATTACGTAAAAATATAAAAGGCATCTGCTATCTTGATTCTAAAAAAGGCAAGCAAAATCTTTCTACTGCTACTGTAAAAAATTAATTGATCACTACTACACAATACTATTACTATAAAGACTAGAAGTACAAATTTTACCCAAGTATAGGCTAACTTTGAAGACATTGTAACAATATTGATAATTAAAACTACTAACGCATAATTTCATTTATGCCTCCTGCAACTTGACATATGAGAAGCAGTAAGTAGTGCAGAAACTGTTTTGTATTATCTTATGTTAACCATGACAGCCTGCAGAGCTGATTCCTACATGATTCTGTTTGTAAATGCCTTTGCTGAGAAGTCTGACAATTTATTCCTACACTTTTCTAATTACTAACTGATTATTAACTGGAAGGACTTTGCTTCTTTTTGCAGGACACTTTCATTTCTTTAAGAGACATTTGAAGCATTTTGAAAACGCAAATTTGTATCATATGCCTCATACTGAAGGCATCATGACATACTTTAAAAAACCTCCAGCAGACTGAGAGAATTAACCTCAGGAAAAGCTGTATCAGTCCTTCCCCAGTATACTAGCAGATATACTGAAAACATATTAGTTCCTTTTATAGCTTCTGAAGTGTAATCAATGCAGAATTCAGACTCCTTGGTCTAAAGTTACTACAATTACCAGAAATATTGCCTTAAAAAAGCAATCAAACACTTCCTTTTAGAGCTCTGTTACTTCAGAATTAGTAACTCTTGCCAAAAACCTTCAAGGTGAAATAACATCATGTTAAAAAAATAAAAACCACCCCACATACACTTAACTTTTACATAATGGCTTTATTTTCTTCAACTATTACTTGTGTTGATCAGCTACTGACCCCACCAACACTGTGACAAACTTTCAGCTCCCTGATATCATGCACATTAGTTATTATTAGGCGTTATGCCTTTAGCAAGTTGATTCTCAACAGTCTTTTTCAGGCTTGTCTTCTTTTGCATTTAACTTGACAGCCTCTCTGATCTATTTTCCCCCTCCGCATTACATCCTTTTATTATTAACAACTTCCTTTCTCCTAAAGACTCAACATGCCACCTTTAATTTTTTGGTCTTCTGGTACTGTATCAAAGCCTGGGGAAACAGAGGAGTACTTTGTAGTTCTTGCAGAGTAGTGCTTATGATGGCTACTTACCAGTTCCATTCTGGGGGAAACAGGAGCACTCTGCACCGTCACAGCATGGTTTTCACAGCATGGAAATGCAGGTACCCAAACTAAATGGGAGATGCAAGGCACAGCAATGGCCTCCTGAGCCAGATAAAATTGACACTAATACATTGCACCATTCACAGAAGCTAGAGGTCAGTCAATTGAAGCTTTTCCTTCTGCAGCCCACAGTGCAGTTCAGAGTCTTATACAATGACTTTAAACAGATTGCACAGCATCACAAACTATTCAGCTGCTCTTTCTGAGTTCCCTTTAGCTAGCTGACTCAATTTATATATGCTCAGCATGAATTTTTGGGGTTTTCCCCTTTAATGCAAGCTGAACTTGACTAAAAATTACAGACTACACCTGTAATTAGCAGACCCTAAATAAAATTTTATTTCTCCTCCTACAATTCATCAAACTACTTCTTTCTAGAAGCATTTGCCTTAGCATTTAGAATTTTGGTTTTTGCATTCTGCACCAATGCGATCTTAACTCGGACTGCACAGAAATAATCCAATTTCTTTTTACAACTACTTTTTCTGCATTTTCCCCCCAAGAGTAATTATAGTGGGTGAAGGAGAGGATGTGAGTGAAATGGCACATTATTTTTTAGGTTGGGATAGGGAGAGAATACTGAGTGTGACTGAAAGAAGGTGTTGTGATAAAGAAAGAAGACATGCAAGATAAAAGCCTGATGTTGGTATAACTTGAATAAAGTAGAAAACATCACCACTTTTATTTAAGGCTATGAACTTCTATAACACTTTTTAGAACACAAAGGGGTGTTTTAGAATATCATCTACAGAGAATATATGAAATTATGAATAGCATATTAAGCAGCTTGTTGACATCTGCCAGTTGCCACTCAGCCTTTACCTAATTTTTGACCATGGGCTTTGCATGGAAAACAAAAGTTGAGTGTTATTTACAAATGGCAGGCTGGAAAATAGGAGTTTATCCTGTTAGTGGAAACTGAAAGAAAAAGTTGAAGTGCACGCTCAAATTTTTTCACATGTAGTGAGAGACTTCTCAGAAGGCAATATTCTCTTTCACGTTAAAAAACTGTACCTAGGAGAGCAGTGACTTATTGACAGCTTGACTGAGATGCAATGGAATCAGGCAAACATTGTTAACTCACATTTCAGGCAACCAGCTGAACAGGCACAGGTTAACAAGCTGACCTCACCAGGATTCCCTAGCTCCTGGTATGTCCAATTTCCCACTACAGTCTCACACAATACACATGTTAATCTGAATCTGAGCATCAGAAATGTATCCTCCCACCCCCTGCACGGTGTCAGTAAACAAGCAAAGTTCCTCAAGCTACATCACTACTGAAGATCAAAACAATGACATTTCCATGCCTCAAGTAAACCTGGATGGATGAACTGCTTAACAAAACAAAAACCAGTGTCAAGCACACTAAATAAAGCAAGATATTGCACTTACAGTGTTACAGTGTTTCAAAAATGTTATCTCCAATATGCTTTCATTTGTGTTCTGCTCACATGAAATGCTCTGTCAGTCATGAAGGAAAGGTTCCTCTTCATGTATTTGGTCTGCTTTTGGGGTTTTTTGTTTGTTTTGGTTTTTTACCTTTGAACCTATGAAATGAATATTCTGTGTACAATGCACCTCTAAACAGAAACCTAAAAATCAGCCTGCAGCCTACCTGGTCACAAAAATAAGCATGACCAAAACACCATACTGTTTGGAGATCCGAGGGAAACTGCATCCTCTGAGTAATTTTCAATTTCTTGATTGGATTTGAATCAGTACACTACCTCCACCAGAATTATTCTTGACACGAATTATTCTTCCTTCCTGCTGCTAGAAGGAGCCTGCTGCAAAAATATTTCTTCCCTGTAAAATGTAGAATTCCAATACCTACAGAGAGATTATTTTATTACATGTATAGAAAAGTATGCTTTGCAGAACTGATATACCTACTCCCAAAGAAAGACCCATTTTTTACTCACATCAGATCCCCACTA
Organism: Rhipidura dahli; assembly: GCA_013399225.1. Lineage (NCBI taxonomy): Eukaryota > Metazoa > Chordata > Aves > Passeriformes > Rhipiduridae > Rhipidura > Rhipidura dahli. The sequence continues at coordinate 376,101 of VXAC01001810.1, forward strand.
ATTAAACCTTAAAAATGTAGTATTGCTTTATAGGTCAAATTTCTTTAGGAAGTTTCTGTGTTTCTCAAAATCAGTTATTTTCATATGTCCAAGGCTGGAAGCCTCTGATACTCTGGGGTGATAGCCTTTTAAACTTACCATAACAAATAATTTAATAATGCAATTCTGGCCACACACATATTCACTGCACTCATTCATTAAATACAGAGTCCTAATTTTGTAAGTGAAGACTGCAGAGACCTAAAGATTTCTTACCTACATTTTTTAAATGTAAAAATAAGCAAGCTAGGTGAAGTCAGTCCCCTCTGTGCTCCATTTCCCAAATTTTGATTATTCCCACAGGCCATCCAAGAAATAGTGATGCGTTAATAGCACACTTGAATTAGCTATATTCAGATAATGGGAAGCTTGCAGGAAAATAGAATAGAAGGAAGATAAAAATACTCTAGTCCACCAGAAAATGTTAGGGCTCGTGACTTGAAATATTTAGCTTTACACCAGGTTTTTCTTCTTGTATGAGTACTAATCTGTATAATGGTAGTACTCAGCTGCCCTATTTCCTAAGTGCAATATAAAGCTATAAAAAAAGGTTTCCTACGTTCTGTTTACAGTGTATGCAGCTGAATATTAGAGATTTTGGATTAAAATACAGCTAATCTGAACTAACAGGTTTATAAAAACCTGTGCTCACCTTACTAAGGTCAATTCAATGCACATTAATTGTACAGAGTATCCTCAAACACTTTCAAGACCCTTACATTCTGGGAAAATAAAGAGTTGTCCAAGAGTGAATCGGTATTTGTAGCATTCTGAAGAGTTTTTATCTTAAGACTTGCCCCTTACAATTGCTGAGCTCTAATGAGCTACATTTTCTTGACAAACTGAAATCACTGTCTAAATAGGAACATTTAGCAAAGAGATGAGATGCTCTGCTACACAGAAAATTTGATAACAAATTTCCAAAGCACATGCTGCAATTTCTAAGGCCACTACAGTGGTAAACATTAAACAGTCTCTGAAAATTCTGCCTAATTAAGTAGGTCACAAGTTTCTTTGAGGAAGTCTTTAGTATTTCTTCTGCTGTATAAATCTGTTATATGGACAGATGCATAGACTAATAGATGTACAGACTAAACAGATGTATAGACTAAAAGCTGCTGAAGCTTTTTTCCGCTAAGTTTTTTTATTTTAACTACACAGATTAAATAATTACTTTTCCATTAGTTCTCTTTTGATCTCCAGAACATCATTACTTTGTAGACATTCTTCACTCCAATCCAGTACTTTTGAGTACAAGATTACTTATAAGAAAGTGCTTCTATCCTTTCTTAAAATAGATTCTGAGTGGGAGCACATGCCATCATGATGCTCTAACTCATCAGGAAATTATGATGCAGTACCATCTTATACTAAAGGCACCTGCTAGCTAAGATATGGACAAGGTCACATCAGCACTTTTTTTATGTTTTTCAGGACTATTTTCCTTATCAGATTAGAAGAATTCCAGAAAACAAGCAAAAACATAGTATGTTTCTTCAAGAAGAAACAAACATAAAACCACCACCAACAAAAAAACCCAACCAAACAAACAAAACCACCAAAAAACTTGACACCAATCACTTTGAGTAACTTCAGTTTTGATTTTGCATAGAACTATTACTACCAAAAAAAATTAGGATGGAAAATGATAATTGTGAAAATACTAAGTAAACATAATTTTAAAATGCAGTTAACTACCAAGGATTTATTTATCTAGGAAGGCAACAACTTGAGGGGAGGAGGAATGTTTTTTCTTTCTTCTTTTTTTTTAATCATATGACATGTAATATGATGGGGAAGACTGCTGGGGAAAGCACCCCTAAATTTTTTTCCTGCTTACTACAATCTCAAAGTATACCCAAATAATTTTTGTTATGAAAAGACACTGAAGAAGACTGCATCAGAGAAGCCATTAAAGAAAAACATTCCTAAATAAAACAGGCAATTAGTTATTTTGATTTTCTCTAAGAACATATTTGTTCTTATTTAACTCAAACAACTGAAAGGAAAATCTGTTTGTCCAGCAGCTTAATTTTTTCAGGTGTATTAATAAAGTATCCAGGCTGCATGACCCCAGAACTTTCTGACTGTTAAGATATTTTTATTTAAATGGCAACAAAAACCAGAGCTCCTGCTATAACCATATTCAAACATGTGGTAAGCATGATGTTTTCTCATAATCTGTATGGCATCTGAATGCTTGGCAGCATGTATTAAAAGTATTTTTGCTTCCAAGCAAAATTCAGGCCCCCATGTCCTATACAAAATAATCCAACAAACACCACACGATTTCCCTAGAAATAGACATGATAAATGTACTTAATTTTTCTGGTGGACACTTTATAGAAGGCTAAAGCCCTACCAAGACATGTGCTAGGAGGCTCATGTGCAAAGTGACACAGAGGTTACAGCTGCAAACACACCCCCTGTGGAAGGACAGCAGTGGGGGCTGTGTAACAGCACTGCAAGGTACACAGGGGTCTGTCTGCAAATGGCTTGGGACCACCAACCCAGAGCTTCTCCTGTAGGTACATACTGGATTACAGCAAGTACCACAGAGGCAAGGAAGTTGGGTTTAATTCCCTCTTAGCATATGGGGATTCAAAAACATGCATTTATTTCCCAGAAGAGCACTTTAATTAGGAAGCTAGAAGGCTGGATAGTAACAAGCTTCTTGTCTGCTAAAGTTGGATAACTACCCAGCTAAAAATTAAAATGTTATGGCATCTGAACAATTAACAAGGATCACAATGGAGCCTCATAACGGAGGTGCTCAGCTGGGAGAGAAGTCCCTGCTCCATGGATTATTTCTGTTTTGTTATTTACCCTTTAACAGGAAAAGAAAATCCTTCAATAGTTCAAAATGCAAATATCTGAACCCTGTTCTCTTCCCTCCCACTGCATGGTCCAAACCGCTAAGTTTAAGATACTGAAGCATCACCACATCTATGTCTCTCTTTGGATCTAGCCTACAAAGTGTTAGCAATACTTAGTTTTGATTGATTATTGATCTCTCTCTCTTCAGGAAGACGAGGGATACAAGATTTCTCAGAATTTGGGCACTTTTCCAGCAACAAAGCTTTTTTAATTTCACAAGTATGTAGCTAGGGTTATAGCTCCTAATAGCACTGCTCCACAGAGAGAATAAAGGCAATGCATTCCATTTTAATGAATATTTAAAGCTGCTTCTACTTTTAATGCAGCATTCCCTGGAGCAACCAAAATATCCCCAAATTACTGGATCAACACAATATTCTCTGCTTAGAGAACACACAAACTCTCGTAAATCCACCTCACAAGTCTAAAACAATGACTTAACACCCTCCTCTGCCCCTGACATCCATCATCACACTATATGTTAATGCTAACCACCTTCTTGTGTCAACTGCAGTTTTTCTTCCTTTCTTTCTTTTTTTTTTTTTT